>CAXKVI010000005.1:65722078-65801404 GCA_964058755.1 Campiglossa producta | reverse complement strand
TGGCAATCCCGTGGCATACCCCTTATATGCCAATTTTTATCCAAATCGCTAGACGGAAAAAGAAAAAATATTTCAGCGTAAAGTTAAGCTCTAAACTCCCATCTCGAGTACTCTGGCGAAAAATAAACCATGTAAGGGTACGAGGAATACATCATAACAAATGTACCCTGGATCCCGACGTTATGAACAACGCATTTCTTGATCAAAGTTCGAATTGTGGCAATATTGCTATGTTTGTCGCCTGTGATGAATTATGTTTTACCGGTCCTAAGTTTGAGTTCACTGCTGTTTCTGAATTTGATGTGAGCAGATGTCTGCTTAAAATAAGTTCGAATGCTGAGGACGTTGATGGTTGTTGTTGTTGTTGTTGTTGTAGCGAGGTGTAGCCCTGACTAAATGTCAGACAGGGTCACCCCGAGTGTATTGCTCTTGGCCGGGTCGATATAAGAAAACGGCCCGGGTCGTTTCGGCACGATGGGTACAGCACAAGTACTGGTACCGTTCTCGTAGAACCGGCAATACAAGAAACTAGCCATGTGGGCGTTGATGGTCTACCTATTACGTTTATAAAATCTTATTACCATGTATTGTTGGTACACTTACTCATGATAAAAAGGAGCTAACCTTGCTATGCCTGCTCGATTTCTCCAAAGCCTTTGATTCAGTGAACCATACACTCTTATGCAACAAGCTTGTTAAATATTTCGGTTTTGGTAGAAGTGCAGTCAGCCTTTTGCAAACCTATTTAGCTGGTCGTTACCAACGGGTCCGAGTTGGATCTGAGGTTTCACAGTTAAAACCGGTTATAAGTGGGGTTCCCCAAAGTTCAATATTGGGCCCGTTACTATTCAGCATATTTATAAATGATGTTTTTAGCGTATGCCAGCATTCGGAGCTTCATGCGTCTGCTGATGACATCCAACTCTATACGTGTGGACCATCAAACCAACCTAATCAGCTGTCTGAAAATCTGAATTCAGATTTGTTGGCAATCTCAAAGTGGGCGTCTGCCAATGGGTTAGTACTCAATTCCAAAAAATCGCTCGTTCTTCCCGGTTGTTAGTAAAAGAACTAGAGGGATTAACCTCTTCCCTGCGTTCCATTTGGGGGATGAAACTCTGGAGCTAGTTAACAAAGTCACTAACTTGGGTTTTACAATAAATTCTACTCTTTCATGTAGTGATCACGTCAATTCTGTTGTTAGAAAGGTATATACAACTTTATAAAATCTAAGATACTCTGGTTTTTATACTCCAACTGAAACCAGGCGGCAGCTTACCCTGCAATTAATTGTACCTATCATAACGTACTCCGAATTGGTTTATAGCAAATTTGATAGTCTCTCTGCCCGCAAGATTACCCTCTTATTTAACAACGTGACACGGTACGTTTATGGCCTATCCAAATTTGATCACATTTCTGAGTTTAAAAATCGTCTTTTGGGTTGTGACATTTGGGATTACCATAAAACCAGAAACTGTATTTTTCTCTTTAATTTAATGTCTTTGAGAGTCCCCAATTATATTTATACGAAGTTGGTTTTTACCAGATCTGCTTGGGTAACTGATCTAATAATTCCCCAATTCGACTCGCTGGCTTCAGCAAGACTATTCTTCGTCAACGCCATTCGCATTTGGAACTCTATTTCTGCTAACATAAGGGCAAGTTTTAACAAAACAAATTTCAAAACATCTATTTTAAATTATTTTTGCAATAATTATCTAAGATGATCTGAAATTGAAAATTGAAATTGAAATTAAAACAATAAATTTAATTTACCTAAATAAAATTAAAAACAGGTTTACTCTTGCTAAAGTTACTTAAGTTCGAAGTCTAGGTATCCAAATTTTGGCTGGTAGTTTCATAGTGAATAGCTCATAATCATCTTATTTTAAACTCAAAATATTTTCTTACATACTGACAATGTAGATACGTATGTAACTGATCGCACAAAAACCATGAAGGTTTATATATTTTAGCAAGCTGATGTTCAATTCGGGTTTCCCCGATGTCTTAAGGGCATTTCCATATAAAAAACTAGTTGTTTTCTTAAAAAGAGTAGTTACACTGTCCAGACAGAAACGGATATAGTGACATCAATCTTTTTTAAAGACGAAACAAAAATAACCAACTGGATTTTAGATTTTAGATTATATATTATTTATGTACATATCTTTATCTATATGCACTACAGTATATTAATAATTGCAACATTTTTTCTTATTTTCAGGTCTTTGCCCAAATTAAGCAGTCAAGACGAAGAAGGGGGGGCAGGTCATGGGTATGGTGGTGGGCCACAACACTTTGAACCAATTCCTCATGATCATGATTTCTGTGAAAGAGTGGTTATAAACGTAAGTAAATTTTTATTACCCACGTATTCTCCAAAACTGCATCCAGCTTCTTTTATTTACATGTTCACTGAAAATAACAATTAATTGTTTCTATCTATTCTTTTGAAATTTTTTTTTATTTTTTTTTTTTGCTGCTTCTTTTCGAATATCTCTTACAGGTAAGCGGGTTAAGGTTCGAAACACAATTAAGAACGTTAAATCAGTTTCCGGACACACTGCTGGGGGATCCAGCTCGGCGATTACGGTACTTTGACCCGCTTAGAAATGAATATTTTTTTGACCGTAGTCGGCCGAGCTTCGATGCAATTTTATACTATTATCAAAGTGGTAAGTTTTGTAAGTTAATGTTGTTATTGTGTTTAAAGCAAGTTAGAATTTACATACGAGTTTATGAAAAAACGAAAAATTATCATTAGGCTCTCGTCTCTTGCACTTTGATGTGCTTATCAGTCGAGATCCAAGTTAGAATAATAAGACCTTAGCTATATCTACTCAACTCAGTACTATAGAAAACATTTGAAATTTACACAAGCTAAACTTCGTTCAGTCAACAGTTCGGTATGGTTTCGGTTCTTTTTCTGTCTCTTTTGGAGAAAATAATAGTTTTGTTGGGACCCATTTTTACTGTTCGGGTCCATGTAGGGACCTTTGTGGAATCATTTTGGATTTTTTCAAGACTATTAAGGAAGCACGTCAAACTATTTCGGGTTTATTTTAGGTATCATTTCGCAATTGTTTTCGGGTTTCACACTCTTAGTATTTTGGGCCTGTTTGGGACTGTTTCGGTACTTTTTACTGCAGATAATTTCTATCACAGTGTTTTATATGACTGCCTTCGTATGATTCAAAGCATGCACTGGGTTTGAGTGGCATAAGTCTATAATTAAATAATTAATAAATTCTCATATTGTTTTTAATGATAAAGGGTTTATGACTGATTATTAACATATATTTTTCTCTTTTCTCTTTTACCCCAATTCGTCATAATACAACACAAAATCATACGCACCAATACATTCCTTCTTTTATGTAATCATACTCATTTATTTTGTACTAAATAAAAAAATTCTCCTCGATCAATATTTTCTAAAAATATCAATTCCTTTATTATTATTTTTTTATTTCTGTTTTTTTTTTTATGTATAATTTCAAACTAACTCATTTAGGTGGTCGACTGCGGAGACCGGTCAATGTCCCTTTAGACGTATTTAGTGAAGAAATAAAATTTTATGAATTAGGTGATCAAGCAATTAATAAATTCAGGTAAGATTGTTACCAAAAACAAAAAAAGGGTTGAAAAATACTAAAAAATTTAATCAAAATATACGTCGTTAATTGGTTAAAATGCGTAGATTTAATTGGAATGCTAATTGTTAAATGATTTTTAATTTAATTTCAAGAAAAGTTTTATAATATGTTAACACAAATAATAGTTGTACAGATAAACACAGTTTTACCAAATCGACGCCTGAGTAGAACATTGCCATATTTCAAAAACGTTTTCAAGAAAACCATATCTCATTAGTTTTTCGGAAAAACGCGCTATTTCAGAATTTGTATAAAAAACGTCCTATCTCAGAATGTTTTGCAACAACTCAAACAACCCTATCTCACCGTTTTTGAAATAAATTCTAAAATATGTAGTTATTGAAAAAACAATTTAAGAAATAGCGTTCTTCAAATGAAGAATATTTTGAAATAAGGTGATTCTCCAGACAGACGTCGAAATTTAAACTAATATACATAGGTATATCAACACCACTAACACATGTACATACCTATAAATCTACAAAGCCCAGTTGGAAAAATTTACTTTAGATGCATGCTTTCATAAATTTTAGTACTCAGTTAATCTAGTAATTCAACACTTACTTAAGGCTTTTTCATGCCTAATAAAACATTCAGCTCAATAACAAAGTAGTTTAGATGGAAATATTATTTTCAAATATACATACTTATGTAGCTCGTTGTGTTAATAGCACTTTCAGTACAGTCTCTAATACAGAAATTATACAAAAACTAACACAATTATTCCTTAAATTTTCAATATACTTATTACATTTCGCGTTCCTACAGTGAAAAAGTTAGAAATAATAAAAACAATATATACATTAAGTAATGCATGTATATGACATTGCCTACAACAGATACAAATAATTGTTAGAAAATCTATGCACATCAGATCATCTCAAAGAGCACGGAATGTAAAAATTATATACTTAACACGTCTCATCTGAATACCATTTAATACAATAAATAATTACTTCATGAGTAATTTAAAAACACTTCCGGAATAATAAATCTCTGGGGTTATAGACCTTGTCTGAAGTATCAAGCGTAGTGTTGAGCAAAAATTCGCTATCAAAGATTTGTTTCCAGTGATTTCCGAATTACCTATGTTCACAGTGACTGAAATTGAATATATTTTGTCTTTTTTTTTTAGTCGATAAACATTTTCCATCACATCTGGTATCGCTGTTACTGTTTGACCAGCTGATAGATACACAAACATTAATCAATCTATGTCAACTAAAATCCAAGCAGCCTGACACAGTGATTCAAATAACCGTTATAAATAACTGTGACTGCAAAATCATCGTTCTGCTCATCACTAATCAAGCAGGCCTGAGACAAATCATGGAAACCTTTGCCAATTGCACTACCCGTCAACAAAAAGCTATCCTCTATGTTTTAAAATTTTAGTTCTTGTGATTATAAAAAAAAGGAATATAAAGGAATATCTCCGCCATTACCATCTCGATTTTATAATATTTCATTTCATTCATCTACTTTTTAGCAGAGTTGTTAAAGAATGCATTTTTTTTGGAATAATTATTCCATAGATTGTAGGGTTTCTGAATTCAATTTTGAAGTCCGCATTCCTTTTTGTTATTCCGGAATAATTATTCCTCTTTTTCATTTCTCCTTTTTATTCCATGGAATGCATTCCTCGAATGCATTCCGAAAGGGAAATCCACTCCGCATTCCTTTGAATTCCTTTGTATACTACGTATTAAATATAAATAGGTGTTTCTTGTCCAATTGTACTTTTAATTATCCAGTAAAATCGAAGGCACACTAGACTTTGTTCCCTGATGTTAATGTATGTATGTATCTTCGAAACTATACAATTTTATTGAAATCTTACTTAGTGATAATCTTGGAACGTTGAAGTTAGCCCGAAGTACCAGCAAGTTAGTTACAAAATAGTGCAAAAAGAGCTGCGGTAACAATAACAGTGGTGGAATTAGATTAGATATTCTGCTCTTGATCATTTTCAAGTGAGGGTAGCTAATCAAACATGCCAAATTTCTAAGTAGGCAGGTTTTAGTACACTAACAGTATATCATGCTGGTAATTCCTGCCTTTAAAAATACTGCATATTCCTTTAAACACACCATTTTTATTATTAATAAAAGACATTTCTATGTAAATTCGAAGAACTAATTGGTCTTTTATTTTAAGGAACGACTCCAAAAATACGTGTTTATTGGCATGCGGAATGCTTTTAAATTTTTTTCATTCCAGAGGAATGCAAAACGGGATAAGTAGTCCGGAATAACAAAAAGGAATGCGCACTTCAAATTTGAAGTGGTGCTTTAGCTGAGTAATTATGACTTTTGAAAAACATCTGCGAATTTCCTACAAAAGCGCCTGGAAAAAAATTAATTATACAAGAATCTAGCCACAAGTCGGTCCTATGCAGCTTATAATAGAAACTACTCCAAGTTAGAAGGATTCCCGAATTTAAGTGGAACGTCCGAACGAAAAAAAAAATTTTTCTTATAAATCCATTTAGGAAGCATCTTGACCCAGCCCTACATACAAAAATATAATTTATGTATGCTTATTGGGGTGATTCAAATAAAAAAATTGTTTGGGTGCTTTCCCCTCAAAAGTAAGTAATTGATAAGAAAAACCTTGCAAAAACTAAAAGCCTTAACTTAACCCTCGCAGTCAATTATGGACTAACTTTTGAGGAAAAAGACCAAAAAAAAAATAAATTTGTTAGTTTTTTGATCATCCAAATGTTTATGAATCATTAATGTTCAGAATGTGCAAGTAATATAAATTTCTGCTAAAGTGAGTTAATTTCTATAAAATATGTGCTCAATATTTTTTTGTTGTGAAGAAAATTTATGTTTTCTTGTAGAGCAAAACTGGAACATCCGAACAAAATTAAAATCGATATTTGTCCGATAAAACACGTCTCCAGCAAGATAATGTTAATGCAGTACAAGTCCTCGTTTATCCCTATTTTAATCGTGTATATATCAAGTTTTTGTAGCACTGCGAATTGGGCAGAATTTTAGGGAAATCATATATCACCTCAAATATAAAGTTCGTTTTAGGAACGTCCGAACGGCAGATTTAAATACTTCTTCAGTGGAAATGTGTCATCTCTAGAAACAAATTTTGATAGCGTTGAATAGATGAGTGCAAGGGCTACATATGACAAAAAATTATTCTGATCGAAAGCCTATTAGAGGGTTTATACCAAGCATCGGCGCCCCATAGATCTTAAGATCAGTCAAACAAGTTGGATTCATCACACAGGCACGTTGTGCTCTTTGTTTACCAAATGATTTAGTCGTCGCTGGGCAAGGGGCGAAACCACATCGGGTGGGGGTGTCGCTTGTTTGGTCAGCGAATGATAAAAATATAGTTCGAACGATCACAGCGCGTGTATAAGCGTTCTCACTTATACACCTGCATTTACAAATCTGCCGACCCATGGTTTATACTTAAAATAGTGTGACAGCATGGAACGTCCGCAACGCTGTCAACACACAGTTTCCTTGCTCTTGTGCGGAGTTTTAGTATCAGAGCTCTAGGGATTATCGAATTCCATTCAATGATATTTTTCGCTATAATATTAAAATACCCACGCCTTTCGACCTGAGCATATTAAACTTGTCATATACGCGGTCATATCCTGTCCATCGGCACTCTTGTATGGCTAATATAACTTCATCATAGAGAGTACGTACATATATTGCTGGTCGTTACGGCACGTTTAGGAAAAATTCACAAGCAATAATTTTGTGCACGTAGAATAAAGAAGAAAATTCGTATCCAATTACGTGGAACAGGAACAGTGGATCCGCAGCATATAATTAAAATTAACTTCCAACTGGGCATTTCTGGCAACATAAGTTATTTGTTACTTAGTCAAGACTAACAAACTAGTCGAAGCTGTAAATAGTTTTTATGTTATTGTTGATGTTGTCATATTCATTGTTGTTTTTTGTATATTTATAACTAATTTAAAAAAAGTATTTAAGCCACACACGAGGAACTAAAAAAATCATATAAAAAAAAATTGGTACACGGCTAAAAAAATGAACCTAAATTTTAAACCCGTATAAGGTTTAATCAATTTTTCAAACTTTTTTGTTCTTGTTTATATTTGATAGCCGATTCATTTAGCCAATTTTCATGAAAAATGTTCTAGATTGATTTTGAATCCAAATTTTGTTTGGTCATATGTAGTCCAAAATAGTTTAAAATTTAGGTTCAAATTTTTAACCTGTAGCCATTTTAAATTATCATACTCAGCAGAAGACAAACCATTCAAACCATTAATAACTTGAACACCAGCTTAAAATTTTGTGCTAACGACATAGGGGGAGTAGATGGCCGGTACCGTGGTACGCACGCGCATGTGCAAACACTGCTAGCAATTAGAATAATAAACTGGAAAGTAATTGCATTGATATAAAAATGCGAATTATAGTTTAAGTGCAACGGTCACCAAACAAAATATATTTCACATACACAAACAAACATACATACATAAACACATAAACCATTTGCAGCTGGATTAATACGTCGTACAAAGCAAAGCATTCAAAGCCAATGCAACGCTGGGAAAGCAGAGATGCTCACACTCATGGCACACGTAAACGCTACGCAGCTAAACAAAGACGCAGCTAGACAAAGACACGAACCGCCACAGCTGACATGGCTTACACTGCTGCTATATAGTTACACCGTTAAGCGTTCATAGAATTGTGTGTTTTTTGGATGTAACACACGAAGAAAACCATTTTTGATTCTTCTTGTAAAAAAAAAAAACAATTTTATTATATACCTTCATTCAATCGTGTAGAATTGTTGAATTTCTGTATGCATTTTGTTTTAAAATTTTTCAGTTTATACACAAACTAAAAAAATTTTATTAATACTTAAAAGTTGTATCGATATGGTTCAAGACCGCAATAAATTATTTTAAATTTACAAACTTATCAACTTTTCTCTTCTTTGCATATTTTCTCGCAACACATCACAACAACTAACGCAGAGAGGACGAAGGCTTTATAAAAGAAGAAGAACGACCATTGCCAGATAATGAAAATCAAAGAAAAGTGTGGTTGCTCTTTGAGTATCCGGAAAGTTCGCAAGCCGCCAGAGTTGTAGCCATAATTAGTGTATTTGTTATATTGCTATCAATTGTTATATTTTGTCTAGAAACATTACCCGAATTTAAGCATTACAAGGTAAGTTCATAGGCGCACTGAAAAGTTGAAGCTTTCAAAAAATGAGCTTTTTCGCAAACTATGTCTCATAGAGAGCTTTTAGCTCAAAGTAATTTTGAATGTCAGTTTTAGCTTATTAAACGATTTCTATGGCAGATCTTTATTAACTAAAACGAATCCTCCAAACTGACTAAATGTCATTAGCTAGCATTTTAATACCACTCCGCTTCGAAAAATGTGAAAAAGCTCATGGTATATTAAACATTTCTATAAGTTAGTTCACATACTTAGTTATTCCTTTTTTTTGCCCATTGTTTTTCTATTGTTTCATCAAAATTATTAATAAACATTTTAATTTTAATATTTTTGCACGCACTTTTGCAACTTGATGTCAAATTGGTTGAAATAAAAAGCTACCGGATCGGGTTGGATAACTTTTTGATTGAACTTGCTTTCCATATTGCTAAATGTTCGGTGTTGTATTAATGTAATTCCAGCGCTTAAGTTAAGAGCGCATACTGGTATGAGTTTTGAGGGACTCTAAAAACTCTATAACAGTTCTTTTAAATATTAGTAGGTACTTTAGTTCAGTGGAGGGCGTACTTCAAAATGCTTCTGCTTAAATCGCTTAAGGCTATTCACCTCATCTCAAGACCTTCACCCTTGCTCGACTACGTTTGTTTTAATTGCCAGTCATGCCTTCTTCGCTATTAGAACACCAAGAGAATACCATTTGTTTTCAATTAAATTTGTGAATACACTTACTATAGTAGTAAGTACTATATACTCGCGCTCTTCTCTTAAGTACCACATATCTTTTGTAGTCGATTACTTCATATACATATGTATGTACAAGTACAGGTACCTAGCAAGTGGACACAGTATCGACCTAGCAGGTCAGTTATCGTTCCAGAAAAATGTTTGTGGGATTTGCTCAAATTTAGCCATTTTGAGTTCCACTATAAATATTTTAACCAATAATTACCCAATTTAATTTGTGGTACAGTAATCTGCATCATCGTATTATAATGATGGAACAAATTTACTCATGACCTCCGTGAACTGATAGCATATTATACTGATTCCATGGCAATGGCTAATATTTGCTGGGTAGTCTTTGAAAGAGCAGACCACACACATGTAAATTGGCAATCGTGCTCAGAATACCAATAAGGAAAACACCTAGCGCACTGGCATTTTTGAAAATAGTTTTAAATTGAAGCTTTGTAACAAGTTTTGAATAAAACAGAGCAAAGTTAAATAATTGATTTCAGATCTTCATTCGCCCTCAAGGATATATACTGTCTTAAATCCGTGTGCACGATCTCGTTAATATGCATCCGAAAAAAAGTTTGCATCATTCCTGCGGCTCACATCTTGTACTATTATTATTTTTAATTTTCAATTCACTCAAACCAGTTTGCCTCTTAATTAATGTTTATAGCTAAATGAGCTTATTATATCTACATATAACGATTGTTAAGTACATGCTCCTTTAATGCATATTATTGCTCCTAATTATAAAAAAAAAATAGGTATATTATCAAAATCGATTCTTACATAACCCAATTGCATTCATCTTTTTGACATTAAGTTGTAAAAAGTCAAACATTTGTATAAATTCATGAAGGTGAAATGTTTTCTAAGTCTAAGCCTACTTGAGCTTTCTTGCGGGTGCAAGACTCTGAATGCATCACACTTTTGGAAATATCTATCATATGTTTATATATCATTCATGTATTAAAATCATACAGTAATCAGTGTGACCAGATTGATAGATTCGTTTGTTTCTACCTCGAAAGGTAAACGCACCGCGTCCGTTTGCCGCACCAACAGGAGCTATTTTTTTTTTTTTGCTTCCAACCGAAATAAACGTGCGTGCGTGTCTATCTCTGCCTGTGTTACAAACGTCAATTCAAAATATCACGCAGAAAAAAAAATTGGAAATCGAGTTAGGTTTTTACGCTGTGCTTTCAATTTCGGTTGCTCCTATACAAGTTTTATGCACATGAGACATTTTTGACAAATAACTGCCGAAGTGCGTTAGGTTAGGCGGAATTTGCTTTGAGTTTTTGCAATGAAGTTTTTCACTTTATCAGATCACCATTTCAATGTCTCATATAACAAAATTAGTATAACTGTCAAAAATTAAAAATTTAAATTGTATTTAATGGTTTGAAGCATGGTTGAAATATATAGAGATAGTTTCACTCTCATTTGACAGAAACCATGATTATTTATTTTATTTTTGTCAAGAGATATTTCAACTCTAACCGGTTTTCTCCCCACAAATACCATGGTTACGGCTCAATTTTTGGTATCGGACGCGGGCAAATTATTAGTTTTTTCCAACATCTTTTCACTGAATCAAACAGTTTTATTTTCGCTTGCGGATCATTGATATCGAAGTTAAACACGGTTTTGCTACCTTTCCCAACATTTTTGAAGACGTTTCAGCAGTTTCTTGGGACTATTTTTATTCAGAAATAAAATATATGTATATAATCGGGAGATTTCTTTCTAGCCTGGGAAAATATACCAGTTATACGATTCCATAAAATGGATTAAGCTTACTTTGTTTATTTTTTCCAAGACTCACGAGTTTGTTAACTTTTTATAAGTTCTGCATATTTTTTATTGTTATCTGGTCTCACTGTTTCCTCTTTTATTTGTCCATAATGAGTAGGTATATAAGACATACGTTTCACGTATTGCCGGTTCTGCGAGAACGGTATTTGTACCTGTACAATACCCTTCGTACCGAAACGACCCGGGTTGTTTTTTTTTATAATGACTCGGCCAAGAGCAATACATTTCGAAGTGACCCTGTCTAACGCGTCACGATTCCCTCACCCAGCCCATTTTTATTTTTATTAAAACACTTTTTAGTGTAAAATATATTTGTATGTGCGTATTAGTTGTGCTTCATATTTAAATTCCATTTAATAATTTCTTCCAATTTCCTGTATATAACAGGTGTTCAATACAACAACAAATGGCACAAAAATCGAGGAAGACGAGGTGCCTGATATCACAGATCCTTTCTTCCTTATAGAAACGTTATGTATTATTTGGTTTACATTTGAACTCACAGTCAGGTAAGTGGGATATCTTAATGTAAATAAATAAGCATGTGGGTCTAAACATTATGATGATTAATATTTCCATTAAATTAATCAAACCTCAATGTAATAAAAAACAACAGTTTGATACGAACGAAATTACTAGGGCGATAAGATGAATACTATTCATTGAATAGCGCAATAGGAGGTTTTCGCTGGAACTGGAACACTGTGGGAAATTTCAAATAACTACATACTGATGACGAAAATCTTTCGATAGCATTTCATTAAAAAAAAGAGATTAATTTCAAAAAAGTTAGGAAAGCCCACCACCAAAACTTTGGATAGACTTCTGCGAAATCGCCTGACCAAGCATAACAAAATAAATCATATTAAACCAACAGCATTGTGAAAGTTTTCTAACTTTAAAAAAATATATATATATTAAATGCTTAGTTTATACCCACCAAGTTTTTTTAAATGAATCTGATATTTTCGAATTAACGCCCTCCACGACAATATATCTTCTCTTCCTTTTCTCTTTAATTTCTCTTATATTAAATTTATGAATTGCCAGGTTCCTCGCATGTCCGAATAAGTTAAATTTCTGCAGGGATGTCATGAATGTTATCGACATAATCGCCATCATTCCGTATTTTATAACATTGGCGACCGTCGTCGCCGAAGAGGAGGATACGTTAAATCTTCCAAAAGCGCCAGTTAGTCCACAGGTATGTCTTTTTGTATGAGAAATCTATGATTTAAAGCAAACAAATTTTAATTTAGTATTTTTTACAATTATACATAAGTAATGCTTAGTAAAAACAGTAACAGAATTGCTACAATTTACAAATATGTACACGAGTTTAAATATGTTAAAACAAATAAGCTATTTTGAAACATTTACAGACTTATTAAACGATTTGCGTTTTTCTTAAGACAGAAAAAAATATATAAACATTTGAGAAACTCAATTAGTTTGAAATTTTGCTAGTTTTTCCGTTGGCTGCGTTACATAAAATTTCTACTTTATTATTATGTATTAATTTCATAAAATTCAAAATTGAAATTATTAATAAGTTTTATGTTAAAAAAAAAGTAAAGTTTTACTGGTTTTCGTTAAGTTTACGAACAAGTTTTGTTTGTGAAGAATCATTAGTTATATTAACACAAATGACACACTTAATTATACTTGTACATATTTAAACATGATAAACACAATAAGCATACTTACATACTATGCATGATGAGCTGAGAATAATAGAGCTGGAAAAAAAATGTTTATAGCAAATTTCTATGAATAAACCTTCAGATTTTTATGAACTTTATTGTTATCAAAAGCTCCCAACAAGAAAGCAATTATAACGAGTAATGAGACTAATGGAAATATTTTTCCACTTAAAACTCTTAGTTGTTTTATAGATCGGAAATTATAGATGGCACGCCCATCCATACTTTTCCTCTTCACAGAGCAAAAACATCAAACAACTGGATAGCGACTAGCCTACTCGCTTGTTAGTTCGCTCGTCGCTCTATTCTCTCAACTCGTCATATATGGGAGTGATATCGCTATCTTCAGCCAACTTTATGTATAAATACAGTAATTATGTTTTTTTTTGTTTTGTTTCTAATTGCAATATGTATTTAAATTACTAACCCATACCTACTAAATATATCCTACGCTATTCGTTGCTAATTAATGAATTACTAAATATTTATTTATGTTCGTTATTGATTGCTTTGAACACATTTAAAAAAAATATTCACATACATACACGTAATTTTAAGACACAACTTCTTAATTATACTAACTTACATACATAATTATATAAATATATAAATATTTGTTGATTGAAAACATACCATACGGATTATAATTTTTTAGGACAAGTCATCGAATCAGGCTATGTCCTTGGCAATATTACGAGTGATACGATTAGTTCGAGTATTTCGAATATTTAAGTTATCTAGGCATTCGAAGGGTTTACAAATTTTAGGACGAACTCTAAAAGCCTCAATGCGGGAATTAGGTTTACTTATATTTTTCTTATTTATAGGTAAGTTCCAGACAAAAAATGAAAAGCATAACATACCATCAGAAACATGACACAAAACAAAAGTAACAATAAAACTACCAATACACCTACACAACCACCTACTCATAAACCTAAACAGTGAAATAGCCTAAACTAAACAAGAAAATCATTAAATCACAACCCAAAACCTATACCACCGATACTACTACTCTTACTATACTACTGCTATTACTACTATTTATCTACTATCACCACCCCATTTCTGCGCACCTTAAACACAAAACCTAAAACCATGCAAAAACACACGATGGTCTAAAATTAACAGAAGGAACACATACATTCAAAAATACTTAAGTCGTACCCCACTTCTAAGTCCAACCAATTTAACCTCAAACTTTTTCATATAACATTTTCATGCAAAAAATGGCTCTAAAAATGGTTCGAAATTTTCAAGTTGCTAAAAATAGTTGTAATTTTGGTTCGAAAATTTCTATGTATTGTATTAACTCGGCAAATCAGTAAATGGCTCAACAATTGAGGTTATGTATGAATAGTTGTCGTTATTGTAAGAAAACTGGAAAACCAGGATGCCAGGTTTGGCATTTTTGGACCGGCAAGCTTCTCTAGCTAAAAACAAATTATGTTGTATTACAAATTAGAGTAACCAAATTGCTTTAAATCCCTAATAATCTACAGAAAAATTTAATTAAAAAAAATTAAAAGCAAAACGGATTAAATTTATAAGGTATAAAACCCTTTATTCGGCACTGAAGAAAATTCTCTGTGCAGCTTAAGTCGAAATTGGCAGAATATTGTGCGGCTTTAAAATCAATTTTCTGTCGTTCTCTTTTTAGTTCGCAATTCTTCTATCAAAAAGCTTAAGCCTAGTCCAATCTGATTAGTTATTCAAATTTACTAAAATCCTCAAGAAACAACTCGATATTTTTGTTAAAAAAAAAATAGTTGTTATTTCAGAGCTTTTATTTATCAAAGTAAAATAAACTTCTAAGCATACTCTTTAAAAGGGCCAAAGGCTTTTCTGTTACGTACACTATTTTCTTAAATGTCGTATTAAAAAATAATCTTTACAAAAAAAGAAAAAGAAAAGTCAAGTTTTTAAATTTTATTCTTAGCAAAACTTTTTTTTTTATAAAATGACACTCCCCTTCAAAATTTATTGAAATCGGAAGGAGTCTATCTCAACCATATGACGGTTTGACATGTAAAGACCCTAAAAAAACTAATACTATGAATAACACACCCGCCAATGTCTTGAGCCTTTTACTGATTTCCGTGTAAACCATAAAAAAGTTAAAAACATAAATTCTATTTGAAAATCAAAACACATGCACTTTTCCAATAACTTTTTTCGATTTCATTTCTTACGTTCCCCTTTCCTTCGTCAAAGCCCACTTGAGCGCATAACCCAAAACACTTTAATTTCCATATTTATAAAAAAAAATTATTGCTTTTTCTATAAATATCAAAAATATAGTAAACTTAAACATTTTAAAGATGGCAAAACAACGTGAAGAAATGAAAAAAAAAGAAAAAAAAATATATTTGTGTTGTACTTTGTGTAAAAAAGGAGCAAAAAATAAACCAACGAAAATATATCACAAAAAAAATAGTGCCTGGGCAAGTACTTTCCAAAGTACTCTCAAAAGTACTTTTAAAAGTGCTTCCCAAATATATACCCGCTAACACAGTTTACTGACAGTTTTAGAATTATTTTTTGGTGTGGACATGAAGTAATGAAAATGAGTAAATACATAAAATTTTTAATAAATAAATAGTATTTTTTTATCAACACTGTATAGGTGACATTTTTCACTACTATTTAGCCAAATATTTAGTATAACTCAAACAACTATTTTTGTACTTCAATGTATAGCATTTAACTGAGTATGTGTCGGTGTTAGGTAACTTTTTTTATTTCGAAGCAAGCATAGTTTTAGGCAGATAAACCATATTTACATTTTTTACATATTTAGCGGTAAATCGAATATTTCTAGCTGTGTCGTAGGCAGTCTATCATCCATTATATATAAGCAAATAGTGTAAACTTACAACACACAAATACATAAATACGTATGTATGGAAATTTTTTTCTAAATACATATGTATATAACTACAAGCGTTCAAAACCTTATACATTTGTATTTGTATATACAAACGCTACGATGAGCCATTTATGCGCTTTCTTCTACAATTTCTGGGTCCATTATTGAGGTTTAAATTATCTTTGAATTTATTATAGCCAACATCCATCCATATATCATCAAATCGTCTAAGTATTCACCCCTAAAATTATTCAAAGAACATAGAGATATTTAAAAAAAAAAATAAGAATTCGATTCCTGAGAAGTAAATATATAGAAATTTACTCGAATTTTAGTCTATTACTCCTGATATACTTTGACAGAGTAAAACAAAAATTAATTACCAGCAGTCCGTTTGCAATTTTAAGGCGAAATTCGAATTTGTGTTTGTTGTCCTGTAATAGCAATGCGGTGTCTCATGTTTATGTCCAAGTTGTTCCCACAGATACGTACCTTTCTTCTATCATCTAACAATACTTGTGTTATGTGTAAGCATAGCTTCTCTTAACATAATTGGTTTTATTTTCACTATTTATTATACAAAGCCCATAACAACCTGATTAATTCAAGTCTATGTTTCAAAGCACATGAATCTGATATGTCACCTGCAAATAAAATTAAAAATATTTTTAATCTTTCGGATTATTTTTCTCAGCTCTTCCT
The DNA here is from genome assembly GCA_964058755.1 of Campiglossa producta. Taxonomy (NCBI): domain Eukaryota; kingdom Metazoa; phylum Arthropoda; class Insecta; order Diptera; family Tephritidae; genus Campiglossa; species Campiglossa producta. The sequence goes on along the minus strand of CAXKVI010000005.1, from coordinate 65,784,708 downwards.
ATGGTATTTGATTTGTGTATCTCTTTTATATCCCCCTCTGACTAATACTTACTTTTCCTTAAAATGAAGTAGTTATTTCCTGTGTTTATTTTACTGCTCCTCTAAACAAACACCATTTGTTTAGCTTCTACTTTCTATGCGAAAAAAGTTGAAGACTAAGGTTAGCGAGTATGATATTAAGACTGTACAGTATTATTAAGAAACCCTGAACTAATATAAGATAGTGAATTAAGTATTATATAGTTGAATTCTTACTTTTGGCTAATACTATTGCTACTGTAATAATAAAATGCTCTCTCGGTTAAAATATTATTATTTTCTGAAAACAGTGTACCCTTTGCTACGTACATTTTAAAATTTCTCTCCATATATAAGTTTTAATTAATTTAAGAAAGGTCCTCCTCCTAGGGGACGCAGCTACTGTAAGTTTGTTCGGATTTCATTCCCCATATTTTACGGTAATGAGACGTTCGGGTAAATATTCCTAAAATAATAATGAACATAACCAGGCGTGCCTTCCATATAAGCCGAAAAGCCCGGCTTGCCTAGCTAATCCCCTATGAGCTACAATATGTTCATTTGGGTTCTTAAAAGGATATCCGGTTTTTATTTCCCTGCCTGCCACCTAATAGCTGTTAATAGCATAAACACATACCTACAGCTTTTCCTGCCACCTGTCGGCTGATAGCTCATTTACATAAAACATTTCCCTTAGATTGGAAAAGCTTAAAAAACCTGCAATCAATAACGTGCCTATTACCGCAACCTAAAGTCGACTTCGCCGGTGCACGAAATATGGTCGTAGCCAGCACCAGGTTCAAGCATAAAAAGATCCATCAAGCAACATGGCTATCGCCAGATCGGAAAACACGCAATCAGATCGATCACTTTGTGATAGATGGACGGCATGCTTCCAGCGTTATGGACGTACATACGATGCGGGGTCCAAACATCGACTCCGATCACTACTTGGTAGCAGCCAAGATTCGTACTCGCCTAAGTACAACGAAAGAGGCACCACAAAAAACGCAAGGAAAGCTGGACGTCGGAAAGCTGCAGTCACAACAGACAGCCAATGATTTCGCAGAACGACTCGCGCACCTGCTCTCTGAGAGCACAATTCAACCCAGCGGAGTGCACGAGCAGTGGGATCACTTCGTACCGCAGCCGAAGAAGTATTTGGATTCCGGCAAATGCGAAAAAACAGCTGGTACGATGATAGAGAGTGCAAAGACGCAATGAAAAGAAAGGACGACGCCTATAAGGCAACGTATAAAGCGAATGCAACGAGGAGCGTGTGTGAACACTACCGCGAGATGAAGAGGGAAGCGAGACGGCTTTTTCGGGCAAAGAAAAGGGAAGCGCAAAAGCGTTTAATCGAAGAGCTTGAAATGCTAGCCAGCAGAAGCAACGCCCGAAAATTTTATCAGAGAAATCGACGAATGACGTAAGGTTTTAACCCCGGGGCAAACTCGGCGACCTGGTGAAAGATGTTCAGAGAGTACTAGGGTTATGGAGGGATAACTTTTCTGCCCTTCTAAGCGGAGGAACAGAGCACCAATCCAGAGAAGACGGCGAACCCGACCCCACAATCGAAGACGATGGAATGGCAGTTCCACAACCCGACTATAACGAGGTGCGAGTAGCTATATCACGGCTAAAAAACAATAAAGCGGCGGGTGCTGATGGCCTGCCCGCTGAGCTATTTAAATGCGGCGGCGAGGAGCTGGTAAGGTGCATGCACCAGCTCTTATGCAGAATATGGTCGGATGAATGCATGCCTGAAGATTGGAATCTAAGTGTTCTCTGCCCAATCCATAAGAAGGGTGATCCCGCAAACTGCGCGAACTATCGTGGAATCAGCCTTTTGAGTATCGCATATAAGGTCCTATCAAGCGTATTGTGTGAAAGACTGAAGCCTGACGTATGATTGGACCTTATCAGTGTGGCTTCAGACCTGGTAAATCTACCATCGACCAGTTTTTTACAATACGCCAAATCTTGGAAAAAACCCGTGAGAAAAGGATCGACACACACCATCTCTTTGTTGATTTTAAAGCCGCCTTCGACAGCACGAAAAGGAGTTGCCTATATGCCGCTATGTTTGATTTTGGTTTCCCGCGCTGGAACAATATATTCCAAGAGCGTACAACTGTTCGTGTATGCCGACGACATCGACATCATTGGCCTCAACAACCGCGCCGTAACTTCTACGTACTCCAAATTAGAAAAGGAGCGGAAAAAATGGGTTTGGAGGTGAACGAAGGTAAAACGAAGTACCCGCTGGCATCAAGCAAAGAGTCAGCGCATTCGCGCCTTGGCAACCACGCCAAAGTTGGCAGCCATAATTTCAAGATAGTAAGGGACTTTGTATACCTGGGAAGCAGCATTGCTACCAACCACAATGTAAGCCTGGAAATCCATAGAACGATAACTCTTGCAAACAAATGCTACTTTGGGCTGAGTAGGCAATTTAGAAGTAAAGTCCTCTCTCGACGAACAAAAACAACACTCTATAAGTCACTTATCGTACCCGTCCTGCTATATGGTGCAGAAGCATGGACACTGACAGCATCTGATGAGGCGGCTCTGGGAGTATTCGAGAGAAAAATTCTTCGAAAGATTTATGGACCCCTAAAAGTTGGCGACGGCGAGTACCGAAGAAGATATAATGATGAGCTGTATGAGCTTTACGCAAACGTGGACGTAGCTCAGTGAATTAAAACCCAGCGGCTCCGCTGGCTAGGACACGTGGTGCGAATGAACGAAGACGCTCCGGCCCAGAAGGTATTTTTATCGGCACCAGCCGGTGGAAGTAGAGGAAGAGGGAGACCACCACTTCGATGGCAGGACCAAGTAGAGGCAGACCTGCGACACGCGGTGTATCTAATTGGCGCCAGTTGGCTCAACAAAGAACCGACTGGCGTAACATGTTGGACGGCCAAAATCGCCTAGGCGGTTAAAGGCTATTTTAAGTAAGTAAGTAAGTAAAAGTTTAAGTTTTTTAAGACTGGGGCTTGCCTTGATTGATACACGTAGGCACGCCACTGCTGGGAACATTTAAAAATAAGGCCCCTATTATGAGTTTAATTCGTTGTGTAGTTTTAACATTCCACCGTAAGGCTTGCTTCGCAATGTAGGCTGATGGCTTTCGAAGCGTGTGGCTGATCCAACGCTATTTTTGTTGTTTTATTTCTGCTTTAGACATTTCCTGACTGGTTCGACTCCATAGGCCAATGTTACTAATGCGATCCGGCCACCTAATGTCAAGAATACTAATACTACAATACTAAAATATAGGTGATAAGTTTAACTTTGAATTTTTCAATTTGCACCATCGGAAATATGGTTCATGTTCAGCGTTTATTAATACTTTTTAAGTTAATAGAAAAATAATATAGCATACTCTCTAGCTATCAATATTCCATGCATGAGTCGGGCTATCACGAATTCGTTTTAAAAATAAAGAGTAGACAGGCGAATGCAATCGAAATTGGCCTTACTTGAATTTTGTTAGTGATTCAAATTAAGAAATTAAATTTTTGTTTTCAGTAGTGTTATTAAATTATAGTTACAAATTTTCCTAGTTATTTTGGAGTAAAACTATTTCTTTATTAATAGAAATATATAGATTCGCATTTAAGTAATGTAAACACAGGTTAATAATATTTATACTATTTTATGCGTCAGAAGTATTTATGTTTTAAAGAATACATATTCAGCTTTTAAATTAAACTTAGGTATTAACTACCCCAGGTGGGATGCTTTTGTTTTTAGAAGTTTTTTCGGACCATCTGTTTGGTCTGTTTATCATGTTCTACTAGTACTAAGGATCAAAAGTTTGAAAGATAATCATCATCATCATTTATTGGCGCTTAACCGCCTAAGCGATTTTGTCCATTTCGTATCAAAGCACGCCAGTCTTTCCTTTTTAGCCATAACTGACGCCAATTGGAAACTCCAAGGGAGTTCAAGTCATCCCCCACTTATTGTTTCCATCTCAGTCGAGGCTTCCCCTTCCTCTGCTACGGAATTCTTGTGTCGATAGGAAAACCTTCTCTGCTGAAGCTTCTTTGTCCATTCGCATAACATGATCCAGCCAGCGAAGCCTTTGGGCTTTAGTTCGCTGCATTATGGTCAGTTCTGTGTAAAGCTCATACAGCTCATCGTTAAATTTCCTTCGATACTCGCCGTTGGCATCGCGGGAAGGACGATAAATCTTCCGGAGGACTTTTCTCTCAAATACTCCAAGGGTCATCTCATCTTCTCTTGACAATGTCCATGATTCCGAGCCGTACATCAGGACTGGTATGATGAGAGACTTATTGAGCGTGATCTTTGTTTGTCGAGAGAGGACTTTACTTCTCAATTGCCTACTTAGTCCAAAGTAGCAGTTCCTCACAGTTTCAAATTTGTAACTATCAACAGTGACGTGACTTCCAAGACGCAGGTTCGTCGATTCTTTCTTTAATGTCAGCAGATACTTTGTCTTGTCCTCGTTGACCGCAAAACCCACTTTTTTCGCCTTATCCAGTACAGAGAAGGCAGCGCTTACGGCGCGGCTATTAAGGCCAATGATATCAATATCATCGGCATACGCCAGCAATTGCACGCTATTGTAAAAGATTGTACCATTGCGGTTTAGCTCTGCTACTCGAATTATCTTCTCCAGCATCAGGTTGAAGAAATCGCCCTGTCTGAAGCTTCGTTTTGTTTCAAATGGCCCGATTCTGACGGAGCTGTTGGTATTGCTCAACGTCATTTGACAAAGTCGTATCAGCTTTGCAGGGAAGTCTAATTCAGACATGGCGGCATACAGGCAATTCCTTTTTGCGCTGTCAAAAGCGGCTTTAAAATCGACAAAGAGATGGTGTGTGTCGATTCTTTTATCATGAGTCTTCTCCAGGATTTGGCGTATAGTGAAAATCTGGTCGATGGTAGACTTACCAGGTCTGAAGCCACACTGAAAAGGTCCAATCAGTTTGTCTACGATGGGCTTGAGTCTTTCACACAATACGCTAGAAAAAACCTTTTATGCGATATTAAGAAAACTGATTCCGCGGTAGTTGGTGCGGTTAGTTTCAATCCGGGGGCATGCACTCGTCTGACAATATGCTTTTCACCAGCCCTTCGCCTCCGTTTTTGAACAGCTCGGCTGGTAGTCCGATACGAGTTAATGGAACGTACACAAAACTACGAGGGTTTATAGGGGATTTCTCAACGTCTAAAGGGCATTGCCACATAAAAAACCAGTTTTCTCAAAAAGTGTAGTTACGTGGTTGAGGCAGAAACGGGACGATATGTAGTTTGCTCTGCATATTATTTAAACATTTCATCCTTATTATTAGTTTTTGATAAACCAAAAAAAGGGTTACCAGAAAATCTTTTTTATTCAATAACAACGCCTCATAATAATAATAATATTGCCCTTTAGTTTGGAGCTACTCAAATGTATGTATACGTATTATGTATCTACTTATTACAAAGCTCAACAAAATTTAAAAATTTGATTGTAGGAGTTTTCCGTAGCGCTCGAATCTGATAATGAAAAATTCGATTGGCAATACTTTTCAGAATTTGGTTGTGAAGATGTAATGCAAAAATTTGTTTGGCACCTTCAATCAAAAACAAGCAGGAAAGCTAACGCCAAACAAAAATTTTGCAAGATCAGATTCGATCGAAAACGACTTCAATATTTTGGTAAGAAACAATTTTGTTGTCCAGTGTTATTTAAGTTTACTTTATTAACACTTTTTTTGCTAATTCTTACACTTTGCAGAGCAAATAAGTTTTTGTCTATATCTTTTTTACTTCCAACTATTGTCACTGCATTTTTCTGCTCAAGTTTTTAAGCTCTTCTCCACACGCACTCACACCCCTTCCCTCCTCTAAGAAACGCACTGGAACGCCCAATTGGCATATTCACAATACCCCATTGCTAAACTGGGCTCTCGTTCACAAATTCAAATGCTTAAAATTGCAAATTTCGTCGACTGCTGTTGTGTCGAAACAACAACACCAATATTTTGCTTTATTTTTTTTTTGTATGATTGAAAATTTTGTGGCCTAACAAATTTGTATTGTGTTGTTGCGTTCAAGCTGTACAAAAATGTCTACGTCTGTCGTACATCTTTAATAATAATAGTTTGTGCTAAACAATTAGTTGACAATTGTAGTAAATGTAGTATCATCATAGACATCATCCTCATCATCTTTACTTTGTTTCATGTCACTAGCCGTGATTGTGTTCTTTTTTGTGGTAGAGATTTCTTCGTCGTTGAAGTTGTACAAATTCTTTAACTTATAATAGATACATGTTCGTTTATATAAATAAAACATAGTTATGCATAAATAAATTAAATAATTTATCTTGGTATATATGTACCTTAATTGTCATCGTTATTGAACGCCTTTATTTAGTTGCTAACTATCAGTTTGTAATGGTCTCAAACTAAATACAAACAAAAAATAACAAGGAAGGAATGACAAATATGAGCTCATGGAATCGATTTGATGCCTCTTATGATACTTTTTTCTAGTGTTACTTTTGAGTTACATATAAATATTTTTTTTATTCGTAAAATGAGATCCATATATATACGCATAAGTCCTTGGCTCTTGTTTGTTATTTCTTTTATCTGAGTCTACGATTTACTAAAACTGATATTCAGTTCACAACACCTAAATATTACTAATCAACTAAATTAATTAGCTTAGCATAGCGTTTATATAATCTAACAACGCACTTCAACATCAAACCACTCTCATTATCAGTCATACATACAGATGAACAAGCCTGAAACGAAATTATAATATTGAAAAACGAATTTGAAAAACTTCAAACAGCTTCCTTAGATTTGATGTAGATTTTAAGATCATGACCAATAAATTTCTTCGTTTTGCAACAAAGAAGGACAGATAGTTTTTCTTATTGATAAATGAAGCCAATTTGAAACAACAGAAAAGAAACTATCCCTAGGGCTTGTTCTTTAATTGAAGCATCATCGGGAATAACGTTGTAAGTACCATTTTTTCCAAAATCGGTTTTTTTTGCATCATCATCATTTATTGGCGCTTAACCGCCTAAGCGATTTTGGCCGTTGCCTATAAAAGCACGCCATTCATTCCTTTTTAGCGATAACTGACGCCAATTGGAAACCCCAAGGGAGTTCAAGTCATCCTCCACCTGTTGTTTCCATCTCAGTCGAGGCCTCCTTCTTCCTCTGCTGCCAAATTCAGGTGACGATAGGAAAACCTTCTGTGCTGGAGCTTCTTTGTCCATTCGCATAACATGACCCAAGCAGCGGAGCCTTTGGGCTTTAATTCGCTGGACTATAGTCAGATCTGCGTAAAGCTCGTACAGCTCATCGTTAAATTTCCTTCGATACTCGCCGTTGGCATCACGGGAAGGACCGTAAATCTTCCGGAGAACTTTTCTCTCAAATACTCCATCTCTCTTGACATTGTCCATGAATCTGAGCCATACATCAGGTCAGGTATGATGAGAGACTTATAGAGCGTGATCTTTGTTCTTCGAGAGAGGACTTTACTTCTCAATTGCCTACTCAGTCCAAAGTAGCACTTGTTGGCAAGATTGATTCTCCGTTGGATTTCTAGACTGATATTTTCGGTGTTAATACTGGTTCCCAAATAGACGAAGTCCCTTTTTTTGCATATTCTCTTTAAAATTGCCCTCCCACATTGGTCAAGCACCAAATTTACCGAAATTATGAGGCCTGTTAGCAATTCCGACAAAGGGGAGACTCGATGGAAATCACCAAATGTATCAAAATTATCTACTGAATTCCGATAACTTTAATAATTTCTATCGAATTTCGAGTTCCGACGGAATTGTTAATAGACCCCTAGACACCCTTTAGCTCTTTCATTGAACCTAAAAATAATAATTCTGCGGATAAACGTTCCTGAACAATTTTGATTTTGTCACTGAAAATTGTAAAAAAGTAAAATTTCGCATTTTTTTACGATGTTACCACATCTGAAAAAACAGTGTCAGAAGTACTTCTTTCTCTGAACTATTTCAAACATAACAAATAAAATACTCCTTTCTCCATTGGGTCCACCACCGGCTTCGCGATCCAAAGTATTTCTCTGAACAGGCCCTCCAACTTCACCTAAAAAAAACAACTCTTACTCTGTGATTACGTTGTGAGTCTACAATTGTACAATTGTATTGACGCAATCGCGCGTGGTCCCGAATCGTTCTCAAATATGGTCTTTCTTAAACAATCCCGATACTATCCAGCCATAGTCATAGATACGTTTTCGAATTGAACGCAAAACTGTACTAAGACAATTTGGAAATATACCCGACATATTTTTATAATTATGCCGATAACAGTTAAAAAGGTTTATTTACATATATGTAATGAATGTTTTGACAATTTTTTAGTGGTAAAAAATGTGCATTTTTTTCAAATGACATTTCCATACAAGTTTTAAGCTAAGGAAGTTTTTCAAACCTTTTTATTTTTATGAATAAGTAAGAGGGTTAGAGAAAAGTGAAATGCTTAAAACCCTGAATTTTACATGCGTTGTTGTAAGCCCTGTAATAGAAATGAAGGACCTTGAAGACAGCATTGTACATATGTATGTATGTAATTGATCATTCTTAGGTCATCCTCATTTACAGAGTTAGAACTCGATCACTATACTCATGTTCAAAAACATTTTGTTGGTTAGTGCTTGCGCTGTAGAGTTTAGCTAATGCGTTTCTTCGTGATAATGATAAGTATATACATAAATTAATAATACTAATCAATTAATACCAAAATTATACCTTAAAAAAATTAAGAATAGCTATTCGAATAATTCAGAGCATTGAATGTGGCACAGGGTGACGAATTTTAAATAATGGTTCGACCCAGATATCAAGCTGTGTTTTTTTAAATAATTTAATTTAGAGTGATTTTTTTTAAATTGTTTCTGATTTCCAAGTTATTCGAGGCCAAAAGTGAAAAAAAATAAAATTAGAAACTTCATTGTAATTGCAAGCTTGAAGCCAAGAAGTAATGAGTTTTTGTTTTTCAACAATATCATTATTGCTATTAGTATTTTTTTTTTAATTTTAATAATTCATATTAATAATTAAATTTTTTTTTTTTTTTTTTTGTTAGAATAGAAAAAGTAAGTTTTTGGGTCACACGCCATAGCTTCATAGATCGATTTCGGGAGTTGCTAGTTCCACTCATCAGTATGATTTAGGCAACGCGTCTCTAACCTACCGGCTAGTTATTAATTTTAATTATTAATATTAATTTAATTATTAATATGAATTATTAAAATTAAAATTAAAAATACCAATAGCAATAATGATATTGTTGAAAAACAAAAACTCATTACTTCTTGGCTTCAAGCTTGCAATTACAATGAAGTTTAGTACCAAAAAGCCGTTAAAATTAGAAAATTACTTAAAGAATCAATTAATTAAGTGAAAAACATGAAAAAACCTCGTTGCATTGAAAAAATACCTAATAATTTCCTAGGATCATGTGAAATGTAACTGTTTGGGTTGAAAACATAGCTCACCGTCTCGAAAGCTCTTGGAAAGGTAAAGCCTGAATTCTGGATCTAAAATTGTGTCAACTGCTATGAACACACCAGTTAAACAAACTAGCCTTCACTGTAAATATGTGTTTGAAAATGAATACTTCTTTTTTGCAGTGAATAAAATATTCAATACTTAGTCAGGCAAAAGAGAAAAAAGTATGCTTTTCCTTAAAAAAAGGTTCAGTATAAATTATCAATTTATTCTATAAAATCTTTTTTTTTTTGGTGCTGCAAATAAACAAGAAATCAAATAAAATAATAGTTTATATACTTTACAACATTTTAGTTAAGTTTGAACTCTAAGTTGCACTTTAAGTTACCCTCAAAGTATGGAAAATATTATAGAACATTTTTAAATATTTGAACGAAATTAATTAATCCTTTTCCCAGTTTTCTCCACGAGTAAATGTCTTTAGTTATTTTTTAACTGCACAAAATTTACCAATTTTTTATTTTATATATTAGTAATATTTTCTATTTTGTAGTGTAGTTACATAGGTATCTAAATATGTAGATAATTAAAATATTTCCATAATAGTGTTTGAAATTAGTTGTAAAGACTTTCAAAGACGGCATTCGAGAGATTTATGTAGTGCCACTTCGTTGAAAAAAAATTGTTCCGCACGTAGAAAACAAAGTTCCTTTTAAGATTGACAGCCGTTCTAGTAAGGGAACTTTAAACTTTATTTGCCCGAAAAAAACAATTTTTCTATACAAAAATTATTTTATAAGGCGGATAAATTTTAAAAGATCCATGAGAAAGCGATCCTGAGTAAAAAAAAAAGCTGAACTCTAAAGCAATGATAGCAAAAATTTTTCCTGGAAGTCAAACTTTGTCGGCCTTTACAAATTCACAATATTTTGACATATTATTCTGCTGATTGTGAAAGACCTTTAAGGCAGTAATCTGCACGGAGGGGGCCTCTATGTTAAAGCATGAATAAATTCCTCCTTGGAAATCAAATGCCGGCCTATGCTTTAAGGTATAGAAAAGTATATATATTAAAAAGTAAAGTAGTTAATCTTTAGCTGTATTTTACTGTAGAGATTCAGTATTCTGAAGAAGTACAGTAAATCATACTAGCTAAACAAAAATAAAGCTGTTCTAAATTATGAGCATATTGAACAGAAAACTTAACCGTGATAACACTGCTCTACACACATTCTGTCCTATGAACCAAATAGACTTTTCCGGAAAGTGGACAAAAAATAAAAATACACGTGTATCGGTACATAAAAAAAAATATCAACTTTTTTGGAAAAATTTTCAGAAAATTTTTGAGTATGCAGTTTTGTAGCCCATACAATTCTTCTCTAAGATTGTGCAAGTAATAACTTCCTACAAATTTTCCCTGAATTATTAGAATTTTTCTTTCAAGGGTGTTGAGTGTTTTCCTCCATACAAAAGTAAATTTAGTTTGTGACTCGTATGGAAGAAAACACTCAACACCCTTGCCAAAAAAAATTGTAAAAAATCAAGAAAATTTTTAGCGAGTTCTCACTTGTACATTCTTAGAGTAAAATTTAATGGGCTACAAAACTGCATACTCAAAAATTTTCTGAAAATTCTGCCAAAAAGTGCAAAATTTATGTACACGTCAGAATTTTTATATGTACATACATACATAAAAAAAAATCTGACGTGTACATGAAAATCGCCGATACACGTGTATTTTCATTTTTTGTCCACTTTCCGAAAAAGTCTATTTGGTTCATAGGACAGAAAAAAAGTTCGTTTTTGTACAGCAGTGTAATATACCAACATATTTTTTATTCATGATAAATAAACACATTCATTAAACTCTAACTCGTACTTTAATTGTATACTTTTATTTATGTTCATTATTATTATTTTTACCTTCAAGCAGAATTTGAAAACAAATGTATAGAATGTACTCGTACGGAATGCGCGAAGTTAATTAAACTGAATTGATTTATTAATCGAAAAATAATCATCATCGATTAATTAAAACTATTATTTACCCGATATTGTAAGTCATAATTTATTCATTATTCAGAAAACTGAAACAACTTGATTAATGAAAAAATTAAAATGTTTAGCAGTTTTCAATCGATTAATCGCACATACCTAGTGTTTATTAAATTTTGTTTATTTCTTACAATTTTTTCATGTATACATCTACTTTTTCCTAACAAATATCTACATATACAACGCATTGATTGCACTTGTTCGCACATAAATTACCCTGTGTCAAGCGTAGGTATTGTGCTGTTTTCATCGGCGGTTTACTTTGCTGAAGCTGGTGCCGAATTGTCCTTCTTCAAATCTATCCCAGATGCATTTTGGTGGGCTGTGGTTACCATGACCACGGTGGGATATGGTGATATGAGGTACAGAAAATAAGTTTAATTAAGTAATCAACTAAAGGCTTATAAATTATTTGATAATTATCAAGGACACAACGTATATAAGTTTGTAAGTTAAAAACAACTTACGCTATTGAGAAAACGGCCTCTAACATTTGTTTTTGGCCAATTTTTAATAGTTTTACAAATTAATTGGCCATTGCGATGCACACTTTCAGAAAGGTAAAAAGAAACACATTGAAGCTTCGTAACATCAAGCAGAGAGAACTACCAATTCTTCACGTTTTATTTTCAAAATGTTTCTCCACTTAAAAGGTGTCGTTACGCGGCACAGAATTTCTTTTGCATTTAGCCTTACTTATTGATATTTGATATTTTTTAATAATCGTAAAATAAATTACGGTGATCTCATCTCAATGAAATCCTCACAAACTTTAAACTCTGTTTCTAGCTTTATTTATTCAACGGGTGTTAGGGAAAGCCACGATATGTGGAAGTACATATCGTGCCTTTTTTCTTGTCCTATTAGTTTTTTTATAACAATTACTGTCCCTGATAATTATTAATAATATATTATAGGCAAATGTTATTATTCTTTGATGTTCAAAGTGTTTGCGTTTCTGTTGCTTCTTTGGTGTAATACAATCCTTACTCTTACTGCGTCTTTAATTACGACCTACTCTATGCATATTTCTTCTATTACAGTGATATTAGCAGCAGCTATACATACACTAATTTTGTACAAATTGTAAATTATTAACTGAATATATAATATGTGTGCATCTGTGTTACCCTATTATCGTGGTTCACAACCACCACACTGTCTATAGATGCATTTACTCGCCCGCGGTCATAGTCCAGCGAAAATAATGTTTCGTAACGAATTATTTAAAAATGTAAGATAAACATCGTTTTAGTTTTAGCATAGTCACATATGTACTTAAAATACCATTTTATATAAAGTGCAACAGGTTATAACAGTAATTGCAAAAGTGTTGTATTATAGTGACTTTCTTCTTCCATAAAAAATCAAGGTGTGTCCTCAAATTTTGTTTAGTGTCTTCACAGCTTTTCTTTTGCTAGAGTTAGTTTTGTGTATATTGGCCCTAAGTGGCTTGGCTAAACAAAATTTAAGCATGACTATGATTGACTAAAATATAAAACATGCTTCCAAGTATAATGTCAGGTCTAGCTTTGTTAATTAAATGTGAAAATTTTAATAATATTCAGCTTTCTTTGTTTTCTCTTATGCCTTAGGAAGTTGTAAAATATATTACCTAAATTATAATTACATAAAAAAAAATTATCTATTCACTGTATAATGGTATAATATGTACTTTTAAATTAAGCAAATCCTTTTCGTTGCTTATTTTTATGTTATATATTTTTTTAACAATTTTACTTTATTTTATCAAATACTTTAGTTGTAATGTATTAGTCTTACTTTTAAAAAGCCAAACTCTGCCTCCGAGCGTATCACCATATTTCCATAAAAAATGCCACATCAAAGCTTCTGATTTTCACTCATACAAATTTAAAGCTCTTATAACCCAGAGCTGGAAGTATATTTTTTACAGTCTGAAAAAAAAGAAAATAAAATAAAAAGTCACAAAATTAAGTCAAACGGTGACTTAATTTTTTTAGTTTTAGAATTCAAAAATTTACTGCATTCATTTTACAAAAAAAAGGAAAAGTATCGTATGATGCTATTTGCGAATGGAAGCACAGAGGCAAAAGACCCGAGTGTGTCATTGCACCTATGTTCTACAACATTGCTGGCTTCTAACCGATTTAGTGGTCCACTCTAAATATCCCATTCGAGTTATCTGAAAGGTTTTCTGATGCGCTTGCACACAGAATAATTTTTGTCAACATGAACCATGTTAAACTAGCAAGAAAGATTCTGTTAAATTTGCACGAGATAATAAGGCAGATAATGTTGTTTTAACAGTAATTAATGTTAATCTAACAGGAAATCATGTTTATCTAAAAGAAAGTCAAGTTTTTCAACATGAGCTTCATGTTAATTTAACAGGAAGTCATGTTAATTTAACACGAAGTGAGGTTATTCAACATGATCGATAGTGTTGAAAAATAATAACCTGAAAAAGTTTTAAAAAGTGTTGATTTTACATGAAAATTTTTCTGTGTATGTGCATATGTATATTGATCTTTCTTTCCTGCACACAAAATAATTTGCAGTTTTTTTCTAGCTAGAAAAATTTACCGAGTCGGTAAAGAATTCAGTCCCCATATTCTTTAACATCTATGGAGTAACTCATTTAAACCCGAACTGTGACAGACGACAAATACTGGTGTTTGGTTTCGAATCACAGTCCGAGAATTTCAATGCTCCTTTTTACACGCCAATGCTTATTCCTTTCTACTTCCGAATCAGTGGGGCTCTGTCAACGTCTGTCTAATTGTTTTCTTCTATGACCTAGCACAAGTTATTTCGTTATAAGCAGCATCACACATTGATTATTGCCGAACTTGACAATATGTCAACTTCGAGAGCAAAAAAATTAAAAAAAAACTCTTTTTAAATGCGGAGCTAAAAAATACTCAAAATAGCTCTCTTTTTTTAGAATTATGAAAAACTGCTGTTAGAATAAGAATCCAAAAAAAAAGATACTTTTGAAAAAAATGTCGGTTACAACGTTATTCGAGGCGCGCGTGCAAGTACTGCCAATGACTTTGTTTTTTATTTTATTAATCATCTCACACGCCTTTAATAACTTTCCTACTTTATTTCAAACCCCTTTTTCATTTGTAGTAGGTTCTGCTTGAGGTAGTTTGCTAGTTTTAATGAAATGTGTCTTAACAAAAAAAGATTTAAATTATCACGATTGTAAATTGTAGATTGTAAATGATAAATTTACCGTTTTCCGATCTAGGCTTTAAAATTTATCCAGCCTGAAACGAACATTTTTACTGAAAAAAATTCGTATCAACTCTAAATTTGAAAGTTCTCTTGAGAAATTGCGCTGAAAGTCTCTAACAACATTACTTGTTTGCTAACATAGAAGGAAAATATATATGACATTCTAACTTGCGAACAATCTGTGCAAATAAATTGCTACATAGAAAAATAAGTTCTGTATGTAGACCAATTCTCAAAAGTACTTTTATACCATAAATAATATATCTAAAATAGTAACAACTTTCGACAAAAAATACTAACAGCGTCACTAACAGTATATACTACTTACACGCGTGGAAGCAAAATAACCAAACATTACAGATCCACTTTCTAAACAAAAAAAAAATTGTATCTACCATACATCCCAACAATTAACCCAACGGATTCTCATACATACCCAAACAGTTTTAACTGTTTAAACAGAAAATACAATTTTACTAACCACCATCAACTAATCCCAGCATTATTTCCTGTCCACTCCTAAAACTTAAAAAAATTTTTATTTCTCTCTAATTTTTTTTTTTTTTTTTTTGCATGCCATTTTTTCCAAATGTACTACCTGCATTTTTTATAACCCCATTAATTCCACAACCAACTTCCTAACTCATGACTTCCCCGAAAGTATCATCATGCGTTCCATTTTTTTTATAATAAACCTAAACGAAAAGACCAACAGATTTATTTGATTTTAGGCGTTGTACTCTTCTCATCGGCGGTTTATTTTGCGGAAGCTGGAAGCGAAAATTCCTTCTTCAAGTCCATACCCGATGCATTTTGGTGGGCTGTCGTTACCATGACAACCGTTGGATATGGTGACATGACGTATGCAAAATATACTAATAATAAATATTTTCACCTAATATTTAACGTTGTTTTTAAAGTTTTGCGCATAAATTCATTTTGCTGAGTATTCATATATATATTTATACATTTAAAAAAAACTTGTTCATTAAAGAAATGCAGTTTTTATTTAGCTATCCAAAAGAAATAAAATAAAGCGGTAAAATGGTAAAGCAATTTTAATAAGCTTTGGCGGAAGTTTAAAACAGCTTGTTTTAGCGGCAAATTTTTGTTTCCGAATTCTTCTATTCTTATTAAAGAGTTTTTTTAATTTTTATAAATAATTGCATTTCGCCGCTTTATTTAATTTTTTTTACTTAATTTCACAACTCACTCATGTGCTTAATTTGTGATTTTTTTATTTTGCAAATGTTTGCAAAAGTTCAAGAATCGTATTTTCAAATAGCATTTAATACTTATTTCTGTTAACCTGAATGTTTCACAAAAAAAACTAAATTAATCATTTTACAATTTCATTTATGATAAACATACTTACTTACATACAAATATATATTCATTCTTATCATTCTACAACCTTCGAATTTCATTTGCATCTTCTTAATTAATAAATTTCACAAAAAAAAGCATTCACCCATTCACACGTTCGTGCATTTCTTCTTCATTGAACATCGAATCAACAAACAAACAAATTCACGCATACACTCGCACTTAACTGACACTCACCCAATTGCATCAGAAATGATTTCCCATTCATAATTGTGACAAACCTTCTTACATGTTTTTGCTCTTTCTGTCTATCGAACATACAAAGCTACATACACATGTGGACGGGTTAGGGATGGACCTGATTTTCAATAATCCGCACAATTTTGAATTATATTACACACCCGACTATGTGTTACCAATTACCAAAACTAACAATGGACGGACATCACAAATTATTATAGTAAACGATTTTTTCTAAACGGGATCGCCCCTCGGCAGTAGTTTCACAAAAAGCTCAAAAGCAGCACAACACCATTTGGAAGAGAAGCTCGTCAAAAATCTCGTTAGATCTCGGTATAGAATCTATACTATAGATTATCCTGAATGATTCTTTTGCTATCATTCCAAACTACCCAAGGTTTTCTTCAAGTTTTTTGAACGTGTTCTCAAGCAAATCGAAAACTCATCAGTATAGCGTTTTAAACTTTTTATTGGTCCAGTCTTTTTATGGTGGTTGCACCATTACAACGTCGATTCATATGCAAAAGAACGTAACGGGCAAATGCAAAACCACGTAAGGGACAGTTTGGTCAAAAATGAGATTTGCTTACCAGGGCTTCTGGGTGCCGGATTCATTCATTAGTAACGAAAAAGTAAAAAAAATCGACATTTGAATTTAACCAACCACATAGTGGGTCGTACAAAAGTTAAATAGTTTTTTGTCTCTCCTGTAAAATTTAAATAACTGCATTTACGTGATTTTGCATTTGTTTGTTACGTTGTTTTGTATAAACACCGACGATAAGCAAACATCCTTAAGTGTATACGACTTGTCGGTATATTTATATCAGATAACGGACTCTATAAGAAGAGAGTTATGATCACGGTTGCCGTTTGCTAAAATTTTGCGTACCAAAATTCGTGCCAAACAGAAAAAAACGTACCAAAATAATTGCTAGCCGAACAATATGGGGATTCATCGAACCTTATAAGTTTACGAAATGCGTAAATTTATACATTTATGAGCTAAGTTAGAAGAACGTCCGTACGATGTGTACTTGATGTCAAACAAAAACATTTTACTTCGAAGTTCTCATTAAAAGAGTAGTTTTCGACCCGTTTTCAGCATATTCTTCTATTTTTGCTCAGTGTGCATTTAATGCATTAAGCAAATTGTATTGGATAAATTTACGAACCCTTTTACACACCAAATCGACGCGGAAGTTTATCAAATTTGTGTAAACTTCGTCCCATAAAAATTTTGACAGTTCATTTACACACTTGAAAAATTTATACGTTTACACGCTTTATCAGGTTGATGAATCCCCTTAATATAACATTTATTAAAACAATTTTAAGCCGTTCATCTGCTGCCATAATTTAGCACAGAAACGTGTTTTAATATATGTACATATGGTGAAATATAAGAAAATTTGTCAACCCTTAAGGGTCAATTACATAAGGATTTATTTTGACTTAACCTCGAACTTTCACTTTGACAGAAAAGTTCAGTATACGTATTTAAACGAAGCATGGCAAATAGAAGACCTCAAAGTTGAAGCAAGGTTAAAATTTGGCAAACTCATAAATTTTGCTTGCTTTGAAATAATAATTAATTAATTTTTTCTCTATTAATTAATAAACTTACCAAAACACTCTGAATGCATAGAAATAAATAACGAAAACAAATGTACTTCGGCATCACTCCCCAAAACCTTCGGGGAGTGTTTTGCTGTTAACAACAACAACAACAACAAAACAAATGTATAAAAGAGTAGCTTCAAATCGTTCAATATAACATACCTCTGAAGTTGAGTGAAGTTTTAAGGTGGCAAATGTCAGGCGAGGTTAAAAAAGCTTTATGTAATTGACCCTTTAGGGGTCGCTATTTTTCCGCCCTTTGCCAAGTGGTACCACTTCACTTTTGCTGCCAGTAAAGAAGGAGAGTGAAAGAGACACAACATCATGACTACATAATTTTTTTTTTTCAAATGTAGTTTTGATATTTGTAGTGGAGTTGCGTTGAAGTTAAAATGTCAAAAATGTACCAAATTTGGAAGTTGCGTACCAACGTACCCGGAGAAAAAATTCGTACCAAAAATGGTACATTTCGGCCAAAACGGCAGCCGACTAATTTCCACGCACCGGAATACCTCGCGGTTTACCCGACCAAGTGCTTTTCTCTTCGCATTACGATGCCATCCGTTATTTCACGTGCTTCCATAAACTAAATTCATGAAAAATATCGGAAAAAGAAAGAAAACATCGATAGTATAAAACATCCACTTATTCTGTCCATCCCTAATACATAACTATCACTTCATATATATGAACGACAAAACTCACATTTAGGCTGGTGTGCATTGTACTTTATTTGCATGACTGTTCCATAACTCAGAAGGATTCCGCATCTACTTACATATTTAACAGCTCACTTAACTATAAGAATTCCACTTTAACAAATATTGCGGCTTATTTATTTTTCAGCACAGTTACGCTTCCTATTTCCTTCTCCCATTACACTCTCACCCTCTCTTATTCCCTGTTCTAGATTCACTCCCACCCTATTAATATCCTTTTCGAATTCCGTCTCCCCTTACAACTCGATTATATGTAATTGCAACTATAGACTCGGGTATACATATACTTTAACTTTTATATAAATTTACCAATATCTGCAAAACCTGTCTAGATAAACCCAAACGAAGTACTAAGTAATAAGCCCTTAGGGTTAAGAGGCTCTGCGCTCTTTCCAAATACAAATTCGATACTTAAGAGTTCACCTTTAAATTATATACCTAACTCTAAGAATCCAACAGAAGATCAGTCTTCCTTAAAACTGCTACTGGCCCTTATTTCTTGGTTTAAGAGAAGTCAGCTTAAAGATTTTATTGCTTCCATGAAGCTTAGCAAGAGTTTGGGTTGTATCCAAATAAATATCTTGAATGTGGATTTCCTAAATAGCTCAACCACTAAACCGTCTTACATAACCTTGAATGATATTTCTGGTTTATTCTTAAATGTCTTTGATTGACTCTTACAGTTACTGTAAGCCTTAACAGTTTTGGGGCGGCTAGTAGTACTTTAAACTCGTCGTACTAAAAGTTGTTACAATACCATAACCATATTAACATTTATCACAAGGTTATTAAGTAGTTTTCCAGAATACCTTTGACAACCAGTGTTCAGATATTAAAACAAGTTAACTTAAATGGCATTTTTTGTACTGATTTACCACTTTGAAGCATTAGATTCTCAAATGAAAGACTAGGAGCAAAAATGAAAAGTATTTTATTTAAAATACATGTCGCTTTTTCTTAACTGGAGTCGCCCCTGATTTGCAGTTGTCGTTCGGAATCGGCAAACAAATGTAGGTCCCGCCAATTTGTAGGAAAAATTTCAAAAGCAGCACACCACAAATTGGAAGCTCGGCACAAAAATCTCTTTATCAGTTACAATGATAAACTTTAGGTATATCGCCACCATCATTTTTTTTTTTAAATCAGAACTCAGAGGAACTTTGCAGTTTTACGGTCGCTATTAATATCTCCATACTGTCGCAGCATTCAGAGTATACATACATATATCGGGTATCTTGACATACTTGGATTAAACAAAATTGCACCATTGCTAAATCTACTTTATAATACACAGTTAACAATTATTGAATGCATTTAAAAGAAAAACTAATTGACAAACTGCATGAGGGCATGCTTCAATTTCTTTACTGCAAATTTTTTCGAAACTTTTTTATGTTTTTTTTTCTTTCTTTGTTTGTTTCTTTAATTTTTTTTTTGTTTATTTGATTTTTAATTACTTTTTTACTTTTTTAATAAAAGTGCTAGCTTTTTCATTTTGTATATGTATGTACAATAAATATTTACACCTTCTCAATGGAAATACATAATACAAAAGCTACACATACCTAAACTGTCATATGTATCGCAAAATATATACGCTTATATCACTCTTGTTTTTCTTTTTTATTCGAAATGTCATCTTTAATCTCATATCATAAAAGAATTTCCGTTTTTCCCATTACATTTTACACCGCTTTACAGATTAGCCATTGTAAATATATTTTCACCCACAAACTATGCTCAACCGAGGTTATAACTCTAAAACCGGGCACACCAGATCTGAGCATATACTTGTACTAGTACCAAGTATGTAAGTGCAAGTACAATACTTTAAAAACGTTGGGACCTATGTCAAAATTGTTTTTGGACTGAGGTTTCCAGATGCATTTCTTGAAAGGTCATTCCAGCACATAAATGATTGGCTTTAACTATATAAGACAAACATGTTGGAATTCTCAATTTACTTAATTCTTCCTCACGAACATTTTAAGTAGCTTTGTTTTTCAAAAGTACTCAATCGATAAACGTTTTGACAAAGGAATTTTGAAACATTGATTATTTCGGTCAGGAGTTTTAAGATATTACGTCGGTAGCCACAATTTTATCTGCAAAAAGTGGACGGCCAATTTTTTCTCGTGTAACTAAAGTTTGATCTATGACATTCCCTTTTCCAAAACAAAAATTTCTGCAATACCAGAAGGCTAAGAATCCAACAGATGATCAGTCTTGCTTCAAAGTGCTACTGGCCTTATATTTCTTGGTTTTACAGAAGTCAGCTTAAAGATTTTATTGTTTCCATGGAGCTCATTAATTTTTTGACATACCAATAGCGACGTGCCATACGAAAACTAACACCAAAATTTTGTGTCTGACGAAAACTTACACTTTAAGTTTTTCTCTGAAGAACATGTACTAGCCAAAAGTCAGACACAAAAGTGTTAGTTTTCGTAAAAAATTATGGCACATCTATATGAAGTATAGTATCTCGGAAACTAGATCTGCCACAGAAAAATGGAAGTGATATTCGAAATGAACAGAAAATTTTACCTTTGGTACCAAGGTATATTTTATCATCATCATCATTTATTGGCGCTTAACCGCCTAAGCGATTTTGGCCGTCGCCTATCAAAGCACGCCAGTCATTCCTTTTTAGCGATAACTGACGCCAATTGGAAACCCCAAGGGAGTTCAAGTCATCCTCCACCTGTTGTTTCCATCTCAGTCGAGGCCTCCCCCTTCCTCTGCTGCCGAATTCGGGTGACGATTGGAAAACCTTCTGGGCTGGAGCTTCTTTGTCCATTCGCATGACGTGACCCAGCCAGCGGAGCCTTTGGGCT
Source organism: Campiglossa producta (assembly GCA_964058755.1). Lineage (NCBI taxonomy): Eukaryota > Metazoa > Arthropoda > Insecta > Diptera > Tephritidae > Campiglossa > Campiglossa producta. The sequence goes on along the minus strand of CAXKVI010000005.1, from coordinate 65,763,184 downwards.
TTAATTCGCTGGACTATGGTCAGATCTGCGTAAAGCTCGTACAGCTCATCGTTAAATCTCCTTCGATACTCGCCGTCGGCATCACGGGAAGGACCATAAATCTTCCGGAGAACTTTTCTCTCAAATACTCCAAGGGCCATCTCATCTTCTCTTGACATTGTCCATGAGTCTGAGCCATACATCAGGACAGGTATGATGAGAGACTTATAGAGCGCGATCTTTGTTCTTCGAGAGAGGACTTTACTTCTCAATTGCCTACTCAGTCCAAAGTAGCACTTGTTCGCAAGAGTGATTCTCCGTTGGATTTCTAGACTGATATTATTTTCGGTGTTAATGCTGGTTCCCAAATAGACGAAGTCCCTCACAGTTTCAAATTTGTAACTATCAACAGTGACGTGGCTGCCAAGGCGCAGGTGCGCCGATTCTTTCTTTGATGACAGCAAATACTTCGTCTTGTCCTCGTTGACCGCAAGACCCACTTTTTTCGCTTCTTTATCCAGTCCAGAGAAGGCAGCGCTTACGGCGCGGTTGTTAAGGCCAATGATATCAATATCATCGGCATACGCCAGCAATTGCACGCTCTTGTAAAAGATTGTACCATTGCGGTTTAGCTCTGCTGCTCGAATTATCTTCTCCAGCATCAGGTTGAAGAAATCGCACGAAAGGGAGTCCCCTGTCTGAAGCCTCGTTTGGTTTCAAATGGCTCAGAGAGGTCCTTCCCGACTCTGACGGAGCTGTTAGTATTGCTCAACGTCATTTGGCAAAGCCGTATAAGCTTTGCAGGGAAGTCAAATTCGGACATGGCGGCATACAGGCAACTCCTTTTTGCGCTGTCAAAAGCGGCTTTGAAATCGACAAAGAGATGGTGTGTGTCGATTCTTTTATCATGGGTCTTCTCCAGGATTTGGCGTATCGTGAAAATCTGGTCGATGATAGACTTATATATTTTATGCTTGGAAACTAAAGTTGATCAAAATTTGTTGAGTAGTGTAATTTGTCAATTTTGTTTTGAAATTAAGCTTTGTGTTTTTTCAAATGTTTCCAACCGTATAATTTAAGTAATAAAAAAACGATTTTCTTAGAATTTCCCTCCATATAGCCTACATGCCATCGATATATTTCCAAGAAAGGAACGCTATAAGCTATCTCATTGAAAAATCCATAGTCAGATCAAAGTGGTCGGAATTAAAAATACAATCATGAAACACGGATTCACAAATTTTTAGTTCATTGTGCTTGACAATCTATCACACAAGCCTCCACTCTCACTTCGTAGTGCATTATACACACATAAGTCACCTTTACCATCATTTTCGCTGTTACCAAAATGTAAACATACATATTTATATCACAATTACGAATCTTCTAACTACTTATCTACACAAATTATTTTTAGCATTTCTATAACTTGTTTTTTTTTTTTTCAAATGAAAAGCTCTTAGCATAGTATATTTCGTTATTCGTATCTAAACATAAAAATATGCTCTATATCGATTATCGATATTTTTATATATTTATATTTAATTAATTAAAAAACAAAAAATTCAAAGAGTCTCAGAATTTTACTTTATATTTTTATATATTTGTATTTTCATTTTATTATCGTTCGTTCTCGTTCGTTACACATCGTACTTCATCAAAATGCCAATTCAAAAATTCCAATCAATTAAATATAATTAATAAATCAAAATCGAAATTCAAAACAAAATCCAAAAAAAACGTATCAAAAATTCACCAAATTATTCAAATTGTAATCGAATATACAAACTAATTGAAAATCGAATCGAATCAACTAAAATCGTTATTTATCGCACGTAAATCATATGTGAATGAATGAATGAATGATCACGTAAACGTATGAAAATGCAACTCTACCACACGGCGAAAAATATGCCAAAAAATTATTTAAAATGATATCTATTACATTTACCCTTTGGAAACGTGGCAAATGAAAAACCGAAAAAAATTAACTACAAATAAAACTTGAAACAACAACAGACCCGTTGGTGTTTGGGGTAAAATCGTGGGATCACTGTGTGCCATTGCTGGTGTCTTGACAATCGCTCTCCCGGTGCCAGTTATCGTCAGTAATTTCAATTACTTCTATCACCGCGAAACGGATCAAGAGGAGATGCAGAGCCAAAACTTTAATCACGTTACTAGTTGTCCTTATTTACCAGGTACATTAGGTAAGTTAATTTTTATCAAATCTCAATTAATTTGATATTTAAACAAAATTTAGAAATCTGGATATATAATAATGTTATATTTTAATGTTAGTAACCATGTGTTTGAGCCTTCGTGTATTTCTCAGAAACTATAAGGCAAATGTTTCTCTAGGTTGTTGTACAACTTTCACAAATAGTCAACAATTTAAACAATCTGCTATTTAAAAAGTTCGTCAAAAAACAAGAAATTTGTCCCTTTTTCATTTTAAATTGGGCACTATAATAAAGTTCTAAAATATTTTTCTTATCATAAAATACAATAACTGTTTTTAGTATCTACTTGCCTTCGTCAAAGGAAATAAGAGTAGGGACTCGTTATCAAATTATGATATAATATGATGTTGAAATATATTTAGGTGGGCGTGGTACCGGCCATGTCTAAATGGGAGATTTTTGGCTTTTTCTATACTTCAATTATCAACCAACGTGTCCCTGTGCAATAAGCTGAGTCAATCCATATGAAAACGTCTAATATTATAATAAAAAATAAAAATCGTTGCTGACTAGTCTCGGATTTCGCTCAAATTTTGAGGGACACCTCCTTAGGGTCCTAAAGGAACATATTGACACACATTTATTTTTTATAACCACTGGTTACGGACTGGTCAAGTTTCAAAGTTTGAAAAACGTCATTTTTAGGCCTACCCTATTTTAGCTGTAAAAATGTTAGAGATATCTTTACATTCGATATAGCGTTTTAAAGGGAAAAGATAGTAGTCTGCTTAAATATAAATATTAAATCATATAGCGAATACCTGGTATTAAAAACCCGGTACTGAAAATACGTATTTTTTTATCGATTTTCGTCAACTTTAGCCGGCGCTGGCGTCTTTACTGTTTTAAGTGGCCACTCAATATTTGTCAGAAATTAAGGGTACATATCCTAGAAGAAATTAACCCATCCATCGACCAAAAAACACCACTCCTTATAGATAAATTATTATCTCGAAATTTGTCAATTTTCAAAAATCATGGTTTTCAGGCTCGGAAACGGACATGTTTATCAAGAGATAAAAATACGAATTTCTCATGGACTTTAGTCATGACCTTTGGCTTCAAATACCTCAACATTTTGATTTGTTATTTTCATACTAAAGGTCCTGCTGATGGATCTCCTAAACCAATATAATTTTTTTTTTTTTTTTCAAAGTAAATTTTTGTATAATTTTTGGAACTTCTTTCAAGCAACTATTACATAGTCTTAAAGTTAAAGCGCACAACTTTACAACAAAAAAACCACGTGCAATTATCATAACTCTTGAACTAGTTACAGAAATTTGAAAATAACTTATATAAATTTAGTACTATTTCAAGGAACAGATCCATATAATGCCGCAATTAATTTTTAAATATATGTAAATAGTTTAGTGATTATGATAATTGCACGCGGGTTTTTTTGTTGAAAAGTTAGAAGCTTCAGCTTTTAGACTATGTAAAGGTTGCTTGAAAAAAGTCTCAAAATTTATACGAATATTTACTTTCAAAAAAAAATTATATTGGTTTAGGAGATCCATCAGCAGAGACCCTTAGTATGAAAATAACAAAACGAAATGTTGAGCTATTACAAGCTTGAAAAATTTCGAGATAATAATTTATCTATAAGGAGTGGGGTTTTTGGCCGATGGATGTGTTAATTTCTTCTAGGATATGTACCCTTAATATACTTAAAACAGTAAAGACGCCAGAGCCGGCTAAAGTTGACGAAAATCTATTAAAAAAAATACGATTTTTTAGTACCGGGTTTTTAATACCAGGTACTCGCTATATGATTTAATATTTATATTTTAACAAACTACTATCTTTTCGCTTTAAAACGCTCTATCGAATGTGAAGGTATCTCTAATGGAAACATTTTTACAGGTTAAATAAGGTAGGCCTAAAAGTTACGTTTTTCAAACTTTGAAACTTGACCAGTCCGAAACCAGTGGTTATAAAAATGAATGTGTGTCAATATGTTCCTTTAGGACCCTAAAGAAGTGTCCCTCAAAGTTTGAGCGAAATCCGAGACTAGCCAGCTTTTTGAATTAGACGGTTTCATATGGATTGTCCCAGCTACTATTTTTCTCATTACCTTAAAAAGGGCTGCAAATAAAAAAAGGACTGTGTCTAAAAGTATGCAGCGGCCTTATAAACATTCCTCACTTAACAGCAACATAAACAACAATATTCATTCGTTGCTGCCGTATTTTTAATAACATTCACAAATTTTAATGGTAAAAATATTCGGCTTTACAAATGATAGATAAAAGATTTTGAAAAACCATAGTTATTAATTTAAGCCCATTGGTTACTAATGTTTAAGGAATGTACTTTATATTATTAAATAAAATCGAATAAATTTAAATAATTTTTAAACAATTAAGTATTTGCATAATTTTCTGGTTAATTTTGAACATATTTCCTTTTCTCTCTTAACAAATACTAACTTCGCCTACACGTCTAAAAAATCCACTCATCATCATATCCTTACACATAATTCGTTCCATAATGAATCTTAATCCTTACTTCACCTATCATATAATCCCCCTCATCGTACATTCACAAGTAGGTCAACATTTAAAGAAATCATCATTGTCTGAATCCTCATCGGATATGATGGATTTGGATGATGGTGTTGAATCAACGCCAGGATTAAGCGAAATGCATCCTGCTCGTACGATGGCTCCATTTTTAGGAGCACAACAACAATCGATCGAAAAGCAACAACAACTGCAGCTACAACAACATCTGCAGCAGCAGCAGCAGAAAGCGTCGCCACAGCAGCAGCAACAACAGCAAGCGCTTCAACTGCAGCAACAACAACAACAACAAAATGGTTATAAGCAATCCGCAACAAGCGTCACGGGTGGTAATAGCCTAACCACCACAACAACAACGCTAAGACATAACAATGCTTTAGCAGTTAGTATCGAAACCGATGTTTGACTACTGGGTAAGTGTGTTCAATTAATTGCTTGAAGTATTTCTGTATAAGGTTTTGGTTGTTTTTTTTTTAATAGTTTAAAATTTAAAACTCCCAAATTTTACACATCTATCCCTTGCTAACTATTTTTTTTCTTGTTACTATTTTCATTCATACATACATCCATGTATAGAGATGACTACTAACTAAGGTGTACGAGGTGTGTTCAAAAAGTATTGCGAATTTTGAATTTTCGCTGGTTACGTATATTCGAATTTCGAATTTTTTGTGGCGTTATATTGGTACTCATGTCTCTCACTTATGCCGACAAGCTCGGCTATTTTGAATGTTCAGTTAATTGTTGACAGCTGCTTTGCTTGCACGTGTTTTGGATCGTCTTCGATTTTTACCTATTCAAAAAAATGGATCAAAGAACCTGTTAACTGTGGCATACGGAGAAGCTACCTTGGACCGAAGCAACGTTTATCGGTGGTACAAAATGTTCTCCGAAGGCCGAGAAGATGTGAACGACGAAGAGCGTGCCGGACGCCCGAGCACTTCAACAACAGACGAAAAAATTAATGAAGGGGAGAAAATGGTATTGGCCAATCGTCGAATCACCGTTAGAGAAGTTGCTGAGGACCTTAACATATCGATTGGCTCGTGCCATTCGATTTGTATCAATGATTTGGGCATGAGACGGGTCGCCGCGAAATTCGTACCAAAATTGCTCAATTGTGACCAAAAACAGCATCGCATGAACATTGCTAATGAGATGTTAAACTGTGTCCGCGACGACCCAAATTTGCTCCAGAGGGTCATAACTGGTGACGAATCGTGGGTTTAATTAATTTCGTTTTTCACACAAAATTTGATACAGGTTCTTTGATCCATTTTTTTTAATAGGTACAAATCGAAGACGATCCAAAACACGTGCAAGCAAAGCAGCTGTCAACAATTAACTGAACATTCAAAATGGCCGAGCTTGTCGGCATAAGTGAGAGACATGAGTACCAACATAACGCCACAAAAAATTCGAAATTCGAATATACGTAACCAGCGAAAATTCAAAATTCGCGATACTTTTCGAACACACCTCGTATAACAATTTGCGACTCACAACTAACCCTTTTTTTCGAATAAAATTTTAAATTCTTAATATCTCTATAATGAAGAAACTGAATAACCACAAAACTTGACGTGATAAGTCTAGATTAATCAAACTTAAAAGTAAGGTCAAAAAAAATAGGCACACCAAATTCAGAATCTGTCTGGTATAAGCGTGACCATTATAACTTAAAAAGTAATGGAATTTTATATATGTATACTAGAAGATACGGCAGACGGTATCCTGCCTTCTCCGATGGCTCTCTATTTTTTCCCGTGAGTATGGTATTGAAATCGTTTATATCTATACGACTTTCATACGAGATATTCAACGCCACGTCTTTTTTCTATAAGAATGTATTGAAATCATATCAATTTCCATGGCCCTGTCCTAAACCCGTTTTAGAGATATAAAAATTAAGTAAGTTGCCACGTCCCCTTTTTTGATAACGTTCTCGATTTACGTGAGAATGTATTGATCTGGTATATCTCTGAAATATAAAGTAGTATAGAAGTTGCCACACCCCTACTTAAAATAGCCATTAACCGCCTGGGCGATTTTGGTCGTCCAACATGTTTCGCCAGTCGGTTCTTTGTTGAGCCAACTGGCGCCAATTGAATTCACCGTATGATTTTAGATCTGCCTCCACTTGGTATCGGAGTGGTGGTCTCCCTCTTCCTCTACTTCCACCGGCGCGTGCCAATAAGAATACCTTCTGGGCCGCAGCGTCTTCGTTCAGTCGCACAACGTGACCTAGCCAGCGAAGTAGCTGGGTTTTAATTCGCTGAACTGTCGACGTCTGCGTTAAGCTCATACAGCTCATCATTATATCTTCTTCGATACTGTCGGTCACCAACTTTTAGGGGTCCATAAATCTTTCCAATAAATTTTCTCTCGAATCCTCCCAAAGCCGCATAATCAGATGCTGTCAGTGTCCATGCTTCTGCACCATTTAGCAGGACAGGTACGATAAGTGACTTTTAGAGTGTTGTTTTTGTTTGTCTAGAGCGGACCTTACTTCTCAATTGCCTCATCATATCGCTAACATAAATAATTTTAGAGATATACAACCTGTAAAATTGAATTTGTATGAAAGGTGTCACGTATTCAAAGATGTTTCGTTCGTAGCAAGGCGAATAAATTTACAGGTGACTTTTTCCCACCATATGACTTCTTCTTCTTCCTTGAAAATCCAATCGTAGCTGTCAAATTTCTTATGTTGTTGCTTTGTCTGACATTTTTAGGCACAAGGAGTGTGTGCGTGCGTGTAAATCTGAATTCGCTCGAACACACCTGTAATGAATTCGCCTTGGTTCGTAGTTACAGTCTCAAATCGATAGCTTCTCTGTTTTTTGTTTAGGAAATAATTGATAAATAGAATGGATTTTAGGCTTTGTACAAACTCACCCCACAAAATGACATATTCTACGAATCGGCAGCTAAATCGAACAACGCCCTATTTTAAAATATTTGTCAGGAACCTTCTCTCACTCACATTATTTTCTAAGAAAGGCCATATCTCGTAAAATATTTATTAAAAATCAATATTTTCGCAGTTGAGATGGAGCGCTTTTGAATCAAATGAATTGAATAAATATTTTGAAATAGGGTGATCTCGGCCATCGAAACACTCAAACACGCCACTTTAGGAAAAACTTGCTTGTTGTATGTATATACCATACATACATGTATCTTTGAACACACATACACTTATGCACACATTTTTTATATTTTTAATATTAATTTATCCCCCTATTTTGGCTCGCAGTGACTGACAATTGTTATAGCTCTATTTCAAATTTTCCTATAATTTATAGCTGTGATCCCTTACGCCAATTTGACAGTCAGAAACAGTCACGGACTACAGGAAATTACAGGAAAGTGATCCCGAACGCCACTTTTCTGACTGCTGAGAGCAGAAAATTGAGCTCTCTCTAGTCAGAGAGTTGCAAGTTTTAGTCAGCGATTTTTTGCCGACTAATTCTGACTAGTTCTGATACAACTGTCAAGCGATCAGCTGTTTGACTATTTGCATCCCTGCAAGAACAGTGTTAGCAACATTTGTATCAGCATGCGAAGAGTAGTGTGAAATAAATAATGCAATCGTTAACTGATTTCTTGCAGGGGTGTGAATATGTGTATGTATGCGTGGGGAAATTGACAGATTTAACATTTTTTTGCAAGAAAGCAATCTCGTACTTTTTGGTGTTACTCTCTCACTGAGAGCAAATTTCTATATTTTGGCAGTTTTACTAGTTTAGGTCAGAAAAGTAAGAGATCACAGCTTATAATGGGAAAATAAAAACAGAGCTCTGACAATTGTCAGTCACTGCAAGCCATAATAGGAGGGTTAATCTGTGGTACCCACGGTTAACAAAGCTTGGTAATTTTTGAGTAATTCTAATCTTAATCCAGCACAGTACTCTCTACAAACCAACATAAGTATCTACATATTCTCGAAAATATGATTGATCTTTCATGTATTTTCAATCATTTATTACCACTTGTTTATTAGAAGGAGTACTAAATCCCCAAAAACAAAATCCCCAAACACAAAATACCCAGCTTCTAAAAAATCTCCAAAAAAATTATTCCCAAAATAAAAATACCCAAATCCAAAATCCCCAAAATAAATATCGCCAAATCCCAAAACCACTCAAATTTGGATTTGTCTTAACTTTCGCCTAGAATAATCATTTTCGCACAACGCGGATCGATGGGAACTTTTGCAGTTTTCTTCCCAGGGACGAGCCTAAGCTCCTGACGAAAAAATTGGCTCTGTAGGATTTTTTGTTTTACAAGATAAACTAAATTTACTGGACTAGTATTTTTTTATATTATGCAGGGAGAAAGGGTGGATCTAGCTCAAGAACTATAGGCTTTACAAAAAAAACTATTTGCATTGTCGATGCACAGTAAACAATTAAAGTTTGCTTTAATTGAAATTAAGCCTTTTTGGAATTAAATTTCAGTTTTAATACTAAATAGTATTTATTTAAGACTCTGAAAAATTTTTAATTCCAAAGAGTTTTAAAATAATACCAAAATAATACTAAAGCGCTCTCTCTATAGCGCTCTCTCTCATGATAATGTTTTAAATACTTTTGGTTTAAAAACAAAGCATACTAAAGTTTTCGAGAAAAATCCTAAAAATTCAATGCGTGGCGTATATTTTCATATAATTTCCAGAAAAAATGCAAGGACGGTATTTGTAAATAATTTCCAGGTATAAAACTTGGTTTCAAGTAAAACTTACAGTTTTCGAGAGAAAAGTCCAGAAAACCTAAAATTTTGACCTTTCACTCCGAATAACTTTTTTAGCACATAACTTTTTTATGCACGGTTAAAAATTTGAATCTAAATTTTAATATGACCAAACCAAATTTGGATTCGAATTCAATCTAGACCAGTTTTCATGAAAATTGGCAAAATAAATCGGGTTTCAATTATAAACCAGAATTGTTTTAACAATTTTTTAAAGATAAAATAAATTTTTGTCCGTTGGCGGGAATTCGAACCAAGACTCCATGCACCATGCCCGTCTGGTCTACCACTGAGCTACACCGCACACATAAATATTGTTGGCAAAATTCAATCTTGAATAAGCTTTCAAAAATAAATTTGAATTTTCAAACCCAAAAGTTTAAATTTTACACCGAAAAGTTTAAATTTTCAAACCAAAAAGTTTTAATTTTAAACCGAAAAAAATGTGGCAGATGGCAGGATTCGAACGAAAACGCGCAGGAGTCACAGCCGACTGCTCCACCGCTGAGCTATGCCGCACACTTAGTTTTTGTGGGCAAAATTCAATTATATTCAAACAAACCAAAATTAAAAATTTTGACTGCTTTTTCATTTAGATTTTAAATCGAAACCAAAAGAAATTGAAAATCTTTGTAGGTATTTGAACGGTTTGAAATATTGTAAAAAACTTTATACGGGTTTAAAATTTGGGTTCATTTTTTGATTTTTTGACGGCGAACTTAAACCCTCTACCAAAATTTGTGTCTTCGAAAAATACAAAAAAATAGGGAAAAATACAAAGAAAGAACTTAGTGTCATACGGGCATAAGGATATATCTCGCAGTAAGTGGTTTGAGATGGGACGATATTAAAGAATGCAGCTATAAAACAAAAAGCTGATCAATTTATTAAATAAAAATTTTAAAAAAAATTATATGAAAGTTTAAAAAATATTTAGCAAAGATCAGGCATTGCACGCCAGTTGCGTGGCAAACGAAGACTCTATGACTTGGCTACTGCTGCATGTCTATAAGTTCCAATGGCAAAATGGCCAACTCATTACATGCAGACACAATAGTTCAATACCCATTTTATTTGTGAAATAAATTCAAATTAGATTGAAAATCGCGGCGATATGAAACCTAATTTACATTATTTCACACATAAGTAAAACGGGATTTTGAGTTTGGGAATTTTGAATTAGGGGATTTTGGTTTTGGGGATTTTTATTTTGGGGACTTTGTTTTGGTGATTTTATTTTTGGGGATAATGTGCTACACCCTTTATTTAATCCAGTGTTGGTGCAAATCTCTTTTAGCCACGGCTCCAGTATTTTCTGCATCCAAGTTTTTTCCACTCTTACAACGAAAAAAGTTTATTTCATGATGATGTACCTAACAGGGGGTAATCTATAATCCTCATTGATAGTTTTCGATGAATACTGAGCTTTGCTAATCAATCAGTGTACCTACTTGGCAGGTTTGCATTATACTTTCGGAATTTTTCTCTTTTTGCACGAGACCTTCTTAATTATATGTATTATCAAACTGCCACAGATGCATTGAATTTCTCATATTATAATAAAAAACTTTTATTTTCCTAAACCGTCAATAAAAATTTTAGTTTCATATTATATTATAACTTGACATCATTTATATATGTGCATGTTTGAGGTGCTTTTGAATTAAATAAAATCTGTTTCTTTTCCATTTTGCTATTTCTTCTTCTTTTTGCTGCAAACTTAGTAAAAACGACGATTCGTGCTCTAATTTGGCCTTGTGAAATATTACGTTGGATGCCAGAAACGACTACAAAAGCTGTTTAAAATTAAATTTAAGTAGACAAATAATTAAATTAATTGAAACAAACAACAAAACCACAAAAATAAAAATTATAATAATTACACAATTACAACAAATGAGGAGCTTCAAACCAAAACGCAATAAATGTACACTAATTCAGTATATATTTATTGCGTTTTGGTTTGAAGCTCCTCAAATATGGAACTAGGCAAAATAAAATTAACAGAATTCCAAAAAAAAAAAAAAACTACCAACACAAAGAAAAACTGCAAAAAAAACATCGAAACTATCACAAAAATTTAGACAAGCAAGTAGTGAGATTTAAAATCTGTAGAAGCCGCACTTTTTACAGTCAGTTGTGTGGATCGAGAAAGCAGTGAGAGTAACGTTTTGGCTATTTGCCTTAAATTTGTTTTCATTTTGAGTCAACTTATTGACTATAACATCTAGCTTATAATTTTAAAGTTCACAATAAATTTACCGGCCACTAATTTCAAAGGGAGGATGAAGTCATCTATAAATATAAGTTGAACTTTAAAACTATTGGCTAGGCTAGATAAAGGCCTAGATAAAGGAACAAAAAGTTACACTGCCATATCTTCATTTCTATTTAAGTTACCGCTTGTTGTTTACTTTAACTGGTAAGGTAAAGGCGAGTTTACCCCAACAAAAAATCACACGAGAAGCTCCATGGGATCTTAAAACTTTCTTCACTTCATCCAGGGCAGAATAACTTTTCATTACGAAAACTTATTCGTTATTCGCCGTAACAAACGCTTAGACGTCCATAAATATTTCAAAGAATCAGATAGAAAATAGGAAGTGCAACGTCGTAAATACGGACAAGCAGACACACCTCAATCGCTTTATCCCAAACATTTCCTATATATCGATTCGTTTATGCTGTTACGATCTTGCACAACTGAGTATGTATAGAGAAGAAAGAAAATATAAACAGTTAAATAGTTATAAAACAAACTTATGAAAGCAACTTAACCCCATACCGAGGATCAGCGAAAGCATATGAGAACGTTAGCGAAATATTTATTAGCTTCAAGAAAGTGTAAACATATATTAGACTGCCTACAAAAACGAGTTAATCGGGTTGGAGTTTAAAACCTCAAGAACACACAAAATAGTGTTAAAAAACTGCGACCAATGGGCCTGACAAACTATAGCTGCTATATTTAAATTTCAAAGCTAACCCCGAATTCAAGTCAGTAACTGCGAAACAAATCCTAGCGTACGAAAAATAGATATGAACATCCAGTATTTGTTATTTTTTCAACCTTATTTGCCTCTTTAGATCTACCTTTGTAGTCCTTAGTTAAATTAGCACTTCGAAAAGTTAAAAAACAAATTGAATTCGAGAAAAGAGATATTTTGAAGATTTTTATCCTATTTAACAAAAGGCCATTTTTCACTTGGGAAGATTTTCCAGAAACTGAAAAAAACTGCGAGAGTCAAATAGTAAAAATTAAAAGTTTTTAAGTGGCGTTCCTAATATAGAACAGCTACTCCTGCCTAGTTATATCGATGCGAAAATTCCCACGCATAAACAAGTTCCAAGGAAATATCTCCGGTTTGTACGAAATTTTAGGAAATATTTAGTTTTAGTAGTTTCTATTGAATACATCATGTGTTAATTTGTCTTAACAGCCAGATTACTTTAAAATACTGCAGCGAGTAAGAAATTTAGATACGGCCTTTGGTTTAATCATTCCTCAGTTCTTCTTGTCAAAAGGAATTATCACTTTATCTGTTGTAGTAGAGAGTGCTTCGCGATAGTAGCCTTCCTTGTCCTTTTTTTAACAAGTGTGTTACTCACAAATGAAAGTGTTGTTCATAGAGAGTACATGTACTAATTAGCTTCTTACTTAATTGGGACTTAAAACTTAAAAATTTTTAATTATCATCCAGTTGATCTCTTCCAAGAACTAGGGCATCTTCCTTCCTCGGACTATAAGATCTCTGACTCAGCCAGCAGCTATGCTGCATTGTCATTCGCTGTATTACGTGTTCCTAAGTACCAAATTTGAATTTGTAAAATGAAATCAAAGTCCGACTTTCCGTCTAACTACCAAAAACTCAACTAATGAAAAGTCCTGCATAGCACCTTATGCTCAATGAGTTTATCATAAACATATATTAACACTTTGCCAAAGTGAGAGCCTAGTCCAAAAATGAAGCTAAAAGCAGAAGAACAACCAAAAATTAAATAGAAAGCAATTTTTTTACATAATTTAAAAATTCAAAATATCTGTGAAAATATAGTTAAAATGAGAGCGTTCTAAACTCCTGAACTGAAACTTTTTATAGCTGTATTTTAAGTTGCAATACCTAATTAATTTTTTTTTTGGAATACCAAAACTCAAACTTTTTTATGAAAAAAATAAAAAATTTGACTAATTCACATCACATCAGGCTCACTATTTTTGCGTTTTTATTAAAATTAAAATATTTACTTGTGTAAACAATGTAAATCCCATAAAAACTAAACTGCCGTTAATAGATAAATTATTAGATAAATAACGAACAAAATTGGGTAGAGCTAAATAAATTAATAAAATAATTAATTAAAATAAATTAAGATGAGCCAAACTGATCATAAATAGAAGCAAACCATATTTGAACATAAAATCATTCTAAATACACACAAAACATGAAAACAAAATAAAAAAAAGATGTAGAAAGTGTAAATATGTACTATTAACTGAATTCAACAAAACCTAAACTAATAATCTAACAATAATTTTTCGTTTAATAGCTTGTATTTAGGCGCAAGGTTTTAACACACTAAAACAAAGAATACATGAATTTATAGAAAAATGTAAGTAATATTTGCAAAAATCAGGCTTGCGTACAAAAGTAATTACCCACCCTAACACACATGGTACCACCAATCCACATAAAAAAAATATTTTGATGATTAATATGATATGCGTGTAAAAAATATCTATTAACGGTTATTGTCAGGAAATTCAGAGTAAAGTGATTTGATTTTAGGTTAGATGAATGTAAGCAACGTAATAAACAAAATTATTATTACGACTATTATTAGAACGAGAGTTAGGGAACATTTAGGCAATAAAAAAAAGTTATATATTATGAACAACTTTCCGCCTCTCCCATATACGCCTATGGCATTTTAAAGCTATTAATTTGTCGAGTACACAGATCAGTGGGTATTAAATTGGTGAGCTTAGTAGTATGCATAGCTTCCAAACTTCACATTTTTTAGTTAGCTTCCTTTATGGTAATTATGAATTTCAATAATATGTTTAATTTTACGGGTTCCACATGTTTCGTAGAACATTATCTTTAAGTAGCTTCAGGCATTGTTCGACTTCGTCCCATAACAAAAATGCAACAAGTCAAATAGCAGTAAGAATGAGGAAAAGTCCCCCACTTTGAGGTCTCTGACTGAAGTTTTGGTCGTGCGACGAAGTGTAAAAATGCATGATACCACTTGATAGTACATTTACACCGAACCGAATTTGGCTAAAAATTGCAAATTTGGCGCTTTTTTCCATACAAATCTGGTTTTCCAAATTTGGAATTCCATCACATTTGACCTCATTTGCCGAACAATACAATCCACCGTTCCTCAAAATAGCAACCCTGCCTGTGTTCCACATTAACAATTACCCAGCAAGAACCTTAATGGGTATTTGACGTGTGATAACTTTTGTACTATGCACAGCTGTAAATAACCATTTCAACTAGTTTTTTTCAAGAAAATGGGCTAATTGGAAAATACAGAAGCCTTCTTGATCCTTCTTTTATTATTTCCCTACGAGTGTTTAAATCACGGTAATGCATTTTCTTTCGGTTGCTTTTTGTCCTTGAAGAAGATTCTTCCAGGTAAGGTGAAGCCAAATGCAAATTTGCCAGTGTAAACGGTGTCGAACTGGATCATATAAATTCGCCAAATTTGGTGCGTTGTAAATGTACTATAAGGGTAGTGTTCTACTATACGTGTATAAAGATCCGCCATTTGAAAACAGCCAAAGTTTGAACAACCTGTTTAAACATGGAACAGGGGCACCCACGGAAAGAAGAATCCTACAAATCTTAAAAGGGGCCTATGGATGATTTAAGTTTTTGCTCAGTATATCTTCTAATATGACCAAGTATACAATCATGAAAGAATATCTTGGTTGTTTCGATTTTTTGATAACAACTTGTTTAAGCTCACCGTGATAAAAAAAAAGTGTTTTTTGTTCTTGCTGGAAAAAATTTCTAATTTTGAAACTAGGTGATAATTTATTGTGTTTTTATGAAAAAAAAAAAAATTTACGAAAAGACCCCTAATGTTTTTCAAATATATTTTTGGAATTTTTTAATTTTCAAGATTTCTTTGCCAAGCTTCTCTTTCAATGTGTGGTGCGCTGCTTTAAATTTTTTCCTACAAATTCTACAGTTTTTTGCCGACTCCGAACGGCATCTTCAAAGCAAATGGTTTATTACTCAAAAGCTTTTCGTGGCAGAAATACACTCTGAGAGTTTGCAAACCACTGCCGAGGGGCGACCCCGGTTATAAATAATTTTGTAAATAATTTCTAATGTTGCTTTGACCGGCTGCCGATACCCGGTTACTTAGTGTAGTAGGCCGAGCACACTACCGCTACACCACGGCGGCCGCCGTAAAACTACTAAATTTTGAGCGCCAAAGCATGTTTCTCATTCTTAACAAAAATATATTTACAACAACAGTCAAGATTTATTCAAATCGGAAGCGGTCGATTCTAAAACATAGGCCGACAATTCCTTTCCTTGGAGGAAAACTCCAATGCTTTAACATACCAAATGCTCTCTCCGTGCCGACTACTGTCCTATAGCCTAATTTACTGTGTAAATAGAAATTCGATCGAACGACAATATGTATTTCATGGTTGAACGCACAAATACAGATTGCCGATCGTTCGAATTTCTATTTACAAGATGGAACGACAAAAATCGGATAGAAAATACTTTATGCTTTGCTTACATTCATTCTCTATACAGCTGTCTGTTAATGTTTTTTCAACTTATTGCACTTCAAGCAAGAGTAGTACCAGCTATTTTCAAACCCACGACCTAAATGATAAAAGTACAAAATAAAAAGAAAAGTAGATAAATGCCTGTTTATGAAAACAGTATCCCCATCGAAAAAATAAATAAATGCAAAAAGAAACTAATAATAATAATAATAAAAACCAACCGTTAACCGTGCTTATGATTCTCTACACACTTATAAACAAACACACAAATATATAAAGCAAATAAAACACATCCGAAGAGTGCAACCAAACAGCCCGCTTTTTTAATATTTTTGTGTGCGTTAACAGCAATAAATACATTTGCATACATTTTTCTAAACTCAATACTAACAATTTTTTCGCTTCCCTGTCTGTTTCTCGAATGCTTAAGACTATTCATGATTTTAAGCCTTTGAAATGTTATTCGTTATTTTTTATTGTTTTTCTAACAGAATTTGACATGGATTACATGATACACCAATTCTTCAGAAACAACAACAACAAGAACAACTGAAAATACAAGCATGCATACATACATACATGTGTACACAAAAAAAATTACGACTGAAAATATGCAATTTTTTAAGTTGCACTAATTGTAAAATAAATATCAAAATATTTTGTGTAAATAAATTTAAAAAACTAATTTATAAAGCTACCAAAAATATGTATTAAAAATTAACTAAGAAATGTAAATATTAAATTTAGAAAATATTAGGTAATATGTAGTTAATAAATAATACATATACTTATGTACAAAGACAAGTTTGAATGTAAACCTAAAATGTAAATTCAACAGCTTTGAATACCGTCCACGCACTCAGCCACAGGTACACAGATACAGTTCCACACACTGATATTTTCAAGTCTCTCGTAAGCCCCGTATGCTTTTATGTAACTTACCTACTTACGAGGCTTTTACGAATTTTTGTGAATACCCTTATGAAGCTTAGGATCACAACTATTAACTTACAATATAATAGTTAATTTATATTTGTTAACGCACACATTCAAGCGATGATGATTTGGTTGACACGAGAGACCCATTTTATAAGTGATAAGTTTTTTCATCGGAAACTACTATAAAGATTGTCGTGCAGAATGATTCACTAATTTCAAAAAATTTTCGCGGTACATTTCAAGTAATTTTGATTTTTGATGACCTATTCGAATAAATTACGATTAAAGCATTTTTGAGTGATGCTTTTAAAATTTCTTATGAAACACTACACCTTTGCTTAGTACAAATGACGTCATATGTGAGTCCTAATTTTGAATATTTATACTCTTCGTGAAAAAGTTTTGGAATCCGATATGAGCTTTATTTCATGAGTCGGAAAAACATAAAAGGAGTTATTGGACTCCAAAAAGTGTTGTGAAGCATTGTTTTTGCAATCGTATCTGACTCTTACAACTCTTTTTGGGGCTTTTTTGCTTGATTTTTTTTTCAATCATAGGTTCATTTCGGAAGGAATCCTTCACTCGATTAGGGTATTCTGCTATCAGAATCCCCCATTAAACAGGGAGCACTTACGGACGAAGATAAAGATGATTGCAGATCTAATCTTGGCTTGCGTCATTTATTGATTCGTATCAAAGCACGCCAGTCATTCCTTTTTAGCGATAACTGACGCCAATTGGAAACCCCAAGGGAGTTTAAGTCATCTTCCACTTGTTGTTTCCATCTCAGTCGAGGCCTCCCCCTTCTTCTGCTGCCGAATTTTTGGTGTCGATAGGAAAACCTTCTGTGCTGAAGCTTCTTTGTCCATTCGCATTACACGACCCAGCCAACGGAGCCTTTGGGCTTTAATTCGCAGAACTATGACCAGGTCTGCGTAAAGCTCGTACAGACTCGTAGACTGATATTGTTTTCGGTGTTAATTCTGGTTCGCAAATAGACGAAGTCCCTCACCGTTTCATATACTTCGCCTTGTCCTCGTTGACCGCATGAACCACTTTTTTCTCTTTGTTATCCAGTCCAGAGAAGGCAGCGCTTACGGCGCGGGTTTTAAGGCCAATGATATCAATAACATCGGCATATGTCAGCAATTGCACGCTCTTTTAAAATATTGCACCATTGCGGTTTAGCTCTGCTGCTCGAATTATCTTCTCCAGCATCAGGTTGAAGAAATCGCACGAAAGGGAGTCGTCCTGTATGAAGCCTCGTTTGGTTTCAAATGGTTTAGAGAGGTCCTTCCCAATTCTAACGGAGCTGTAGGTATTGCTCAACGTCATTTGGCAAAGCAAAGATAGCCAAAACAAAAATGAGAGACAACTTTTAAAATAAATAAATTATGGCGAATATTGTTAAAAGTTAAATTCTTATTTAACTGAAAATTTTCTCTAATGAAATATGGGTGTTTGTTCAAATGTTTCTTTTTTAAATGAACATTCTTGGCATTATTAGTTGGGACCCCTGCGGGGTTATAAAACTAAGTAAACTATTGGAATCAGAAAAGATTTTCAAATTTACCAAGAGAACATATTTTGGCACAATTTCGAGGATTTTATCTATAATATTTTATCAGATAATGCGCTGAGTGATGTAAAACAAACTCATATCGAACTCCTACTCTATGAGCACTCCTAGGTACAAGTTTGAATTTTATCGATCAATTTAAAATTGAAATTGTTATGCATATAGAGAAAAAATATTTAATCGGTTCACAGGACATACGAGAATTCTGCAGTAGAACAACGATTGTAGTGCTGATTCAGATTGATATTTGGGCGATAGGCACAGGTAGCGTAAATAGCGTCTCAACGTTTTTATTATCAACTCTTACAACAGGTTTCACAAAAAAAAAATTCAATTGAAAAATTTAACTAAAATCACGAATTTTATATAAAATCTGACAGCGAGAAAAACTAGTTCTCACTTAAATGGCTTCGTGAAACCACCAGTCTTAAGAAAACCTTATTTCTTTAATTTAAGTTTAATTGATTTATTGTTTTATTAGTTTGAGAAATTTTTTGATTTCTACACTGAACCAAAAAAGTTCATGTATCTAATGAAAAAGTACATGGATTTTAAGAATTGTTCATTAAAACCTCTTAAAAAAACTTTTTCATAGAAATTTGAGAACATTTCTTAGAATATAAGTACTTTTTCTTAAAATATGTAAACAAATTCTCAGAAATCATGAATTCATTCATAAATTGTAAAATAATTTTCTTAGAATCTATGCATTTTTTCTTTTATTCTAAGAAATATCAGCATGAACTTTTGTGAAACTTTGTTCTTAAAAAACATGTACGTTTTTGGTACAGTGTACTGAAGTTATTGCTTACCTCTTTGTGCCGATCACTGGACTATACTAATGGCTATGATGCATTTTGGTATAAAGATTCAAAATTTGTATTCTTCTTGTCACTTGTCCCATGTCGGTATTCTTTAAAGTAATAGTTGTACTACCAACAACTACTTATCTATTAGTCAAACTTTTGAAAGAAGCTTTTATTTAGACTTTACCTTTTTTTAGCAATTCGACTTTCAATCCTAAGCAGCACTATAATCAACTTATTTTTTCATAAAAAAAATTAAATAATTTAACAAAACATAACAAGAACACTCTCCAACAGATACACGAACACCAAAGAAAATATTTGAATAAAAAAATTGAAGATTAAATGAGTCCATCAAAACTAGCAAAGATTGTTTTTGCTTAAAATTTTAGGAGCTGTTATTTAGCTTAACTTATCAAGATATAGTACATAAGTCAAATCCCTATATCCTTGAGCCGAGTGTGCATTTAAATATTCAAATTTGAACATAACTACGATCTCCGACAATGAAAAAATAGGCAAAGGCAATGTTTTTAACCTTCTGTTGTTTTTAAGGCTAACTTGCACGGCCGAGTACTGTTTCCCAAATTTAATCAATTCTCAGTCCTTAATCACCCGGTCCAGCATTTTATCCAAATCATTCATTTAAATCTTTGTTCGATTCTGTGTCTCTTCGAGCAAATAATACAAAAGTTAAGCTAAATGTTTAAATTCGGAATAAATGTGTTCAAAAACAAACTTAAATAAAGTAACTACTTAAAGAATAATAAATAAAAACACTGAATATAAACTAAAAAAAAAAAAATACAAATAAGTTGAGATGTGCAGTTAAAATTTATTAAATGTGTAGTAAAACAAAAATTATAAAAAAGTGCAAAAAATTATTTGTGTGCATGTGTAAAAATTGTAAGATTTTGTAAATATCAATGAAAATTATGTAAGTAGTAAATTTAAGTAGTTTGTTAAATAATTATAAATTAAAATGTATAATAATAAAAAAATGAAAAAAAATAAAAAAATTAACTATGAAATGAAACATATTCCAAACAAAACTTTGTAAAATTATTTTTCGGGTGTATGAAGAGATTACAAATTAGTAAAAGGAAAAATTAAAAAAATAAAAAAAAATGTATAAAGTTAATTTAGTTTAGTTAGTAGTTTGCAAGTACGTAATTAATTTAATTCGACTAGGTTCTTGGAATTGTGTAAATTTTTTTATATTTAATTAAATAGTTTTATATTAATTTAGCTAGTTCCTTAGTGAAAGATATACTTAAAATTAAAAAAAAAATAATAATAATAGTTATTTCTATAAAAGCTAAGCTGTTTAATTTTTGAACCTCTGTTTCGAGTTATAAGTATTTTGTAATGTTAAATAGTTTTTAATAGCTTAAAAAAATATATGATTAAAGAAGCATAGCGAAATGTATGAAATAAATTTAAAGAAAAATTATAATATTAATATTTTGACTTCTTATTTAAATTTATGATTTTCTTTTTCCTAAAATGTTTTTTAATTTTGTTTAGTTCGCGCTGATATAATTTTTTTTTTTGATGTCAAAGCATTTTTTTACAACAGAGCTGTCAATCTATCGATGGTACTGTCTCTATAAAACTATTATAACTATTGATAGTTTATTGGGTCTATCGATCTATCGACTTTTTCTTACAATTTCTTTGCGCTATGCCATTTTCATATTTAGATTTTATAAGTTGGTAAGTTTTGTTATTTATTTGAGAAAAATAATCCTAAATAGATTATACTACACTAAATACTTATCGCCTAAAAATCGATTGCACTGTAGATAGTAATGTATCTTTGGGTGGTATCATGGGTAGCTTTAGTTGAGACCATCGAAACTACCAATGGTTTTGACTATAGCAATTTGTACCATCACTTTTTACTCTGAAAACTGTCGGAACAATAGATAGTGATTATATCGATAGCTTGGACACCAATAGTTTTTTTGTAATTTTGAAGAGGTTTGTAACTTAAATTTTTGATTTTAATGCAAACTTAAAACTTCCTTTCCTGGATATCCAATGACCAGTCTCGGAGATGGACATAAAAGACTTGTTGGCCTTCATCAAGATATCAAAATGGTTCGAGGAGGAGTAACGGTGGCGGTTTAGGAGTATCACTCCCATGATTCGGCTATGTGGAGAATCCCGACAACACAGGGATTTTCCATATGTCCAAGTCCCAGGACTGATTTTCCTAGTTTTGGTGGTATCAAAACAGGCCTTTTTAAACTGGCCTAAGTGTGCCTCTGTGGCGCGACTACCGCTTAACGCTAGAACTTCCTAAATTCTTATAAGATTAAAATTTAAATTTTTTTTGTTTTTTTAATATTTTCTTTTTTTAGTTAGATTTCACATCTTTGCAGCAAAATTTTTTATTTCTCGATATTAAACATATCAGTTAACAAAATAACGAAAAAAATTTTGAAAATTAGTGTACTAATGTAAAATAAATGCAAGAAACGCTTAGTAAAAAATTAAATTTTTTAGTCTAAAGCTGATATCATCGGCAAAACTATTAACATAAACTTGTGTATATTGAAAACCAAAGTAAATTCCAAATAAACATAATATTCGCCTAAATTATTATTTTCCATTAGCAAATAGTTCCGTAACAAACCAAATTTGTAATTTGGAATTAATTAAGCTACATATTTGAAATTATAGACCCTTATGCCTCCTAGAGTTTTTAATCCAACATATTAGATTATGTGTGAGTGCGTGTATGTGAATAGCACGTTTGAGTCATATATATATATACTAGATACATAGTTAAAATTCTTATAAAAATGTATCTGAATTGAAATTGGTTTTAGTACGTAGACCGTTCAACGTAATGTGTACTAAATATTAAGTAAAGCCGGCGCAGTAAATTATTTTTAAATTTATAAATAATAAAATTATGTACATTAGAATGTCCTAAAAAATCCAAGATGGTTTATTTAAACGCATTCGCCCTAATTTTGACCATTATGAATCAAAAACTATCCTGACAAAGTTTTATGCGACCCGTGCCGACTTGCCGTTGAAGTTCTTAGTAAAGTCTCACTGGATTCCACTGCTTTTTGAAAATTATATCAGTTATATACTCCAAAAAAATTTAATTGGTTCATATTACTGTGTCTTTACCGTTTAAGGACTTCATAATTTGTATATCGCCTTTTTTTCTTTACCAGAAGCTCAGGATCTCCCTGAAAGGATCACAACTTGTTACATTACTTATTTTTTTAACTATACTTTCAGAACATGGAAGTAATCTCCTTTAAAATTATTTTTCTTCATATTTCTTAAAACACAATGTTTTTAAAAAAGTATCAAAGTCCTGAAAATGTATATACAATTATTTAAGGATGCAAAGTAGATGGAAAAGAGATATCCTAGAAGTTAACTTTACAATATGGTTATCAAATGAAAGGTGTTCATGAGGGCCTCAACCTAGTGTAAATTTTATTTCGATATCTCAATCCGTTTCGGAGATATCATTCAAAGCATGAATAAACTTTGTTTGAACTTTTATGACCTGTATGTAATGTAATTTTATCTTTTACAGGATTTTTCAATAACCTGTAAAGGATCCTGTTGTCCTTATAAAAATTCAAAGGTAGATATTTGTCACACAGTCCTATATGTATGAGAAAAATAATAAAATTATGTAATTTTCGAAGCCTTGATGGACTTTTTGCGAACTTAGTATAGGCCGCTAGCTAAAACTTTAACTTAAAATCGGCACGCGTTACCGTTATTCTAGAACAATAAATTTCCCACACATGTTATTTTCCATACATTTTTGGGACACTCTAATGTATGTACATATATGCAAATAGAAAAATCTTCAAATGTAAAAAGGTATGCTAATTTATTTTACAAATATATATATTTTTTAATTTTTGTTAGTTGAACTTTATGTAGTTTAATTTATTTATTGTATTTTACTAAAGTAATTAAACATATCGTTAATCTTATCAAAGAAATCAAGTTACCTTTAACAGAAATCTATTTTAACCTCACTACTGTCTTACCAAATCGTTAGGGGTATTCATGTCAGGCCGGTTATAGTGTGGACTGGTAAAAAAAAAATTTTCCCTCAAGCGTGTTTTTTGTTTCCTAATTTACAAATACAGCCAAATAACCAATTAATCTAATAACCAGCCTTACTTGAATACCACAGTTGTTTTCAATTTTAACATAAGTAAGCTTTGATATGCTAATTCAAATTTCACTAATCGAAAACTACCTTTTTCCGCTTTTATGTGCGCTTCAAGTAAGAACGGCATTGTTTTTACTGGTTACGAATAAAGTAGTAAATTAAATGCATTGAAGAAATAAGATATTAAAATTTAAAATAAAAATACAAGACTGGTAATTGAGATATAACATACGCATAAATTAATATAATTAAAAATGATTTGAAATTAAAAATGTTAGTTACTTTTTTGAGCGTTATACCTTGTAGCTGAACTCCAAAGCAAATGCGAACAAATCTAATCAGCAATCATAAATGGAGTTCAAGGTGTTCATACTTTTATTAAGTTGGGGTTTAGCTACAGCCTGATGTTTTTAAAAAAACCGTTTTCTTTTGAAATTTATATAAAAAACTACGTCGGGCAGCAAGAACTCATAAACTTAGTTCCAATTAAACGCCAAAGACGACAACAGCTTAACACAAAAATATTGAGAAAATATTAATTTTTAAAGTGAATGAATAATCTAAATAAATATTAGCAATTTCAGAATTTTTTTTAACTATTAGTTAGCTAGCCACAGAAATTTAGCATACCTACACACATAAGTAGGTACCCATACGCTACCCTGAAAGAAATATTTAAGTAAAATAGGGTATGTACATAGGTACAAACAAATTATGAGATTTGAGAAGAAATGAAATCGAATTGCGCCAGCCTGATAACTTTAAATAAAAAGGAAATATATATAAACTACAAACATTCAAACGCTAATAATTGAAAATAATAGTTCATTTGCAGAGCAAGCAAGGTAATTAACGCCAGAAATACTTTAAATTCTAAAAGTACTCACAAAGAAATAAGACCAAATATAATAATTAAATGTTATACTTAACTATGTGAAAGTATGTTAAAATTTAAACACAAAAAACGAGGCGACACGTTGAAAAGCAAACCATTCAATTTTCAACTAAAATTATTCATTCATTGCGCTTGAAAAAAAAGCAAAAAAAAACATACAAAAAACCAAAAAAAAAGAATAAACAAAAGTTGTTAAGCATTAAAATGTTTTATAAACGTTATTTATAATTAATTTAATAGCAGGTAATAATAATAATAAGTAAAAAAAAATCAATTAACTATAAAAAAATTCGAAAAACAAATATAATCGTATAACAAAAAAAAACACTAGTGAAACAAACGCTGCAAATAATTCGAAATGTTACAGCATAAAAAAGAAAAGTTAAACAAAATTGTGAAGATTTCATAGAAACCAAACAAAAAAGTTACAAAAAAAATAACAAAAAAAAATCATGCAGCCAAAAAATATTCCGCTATTATTCTAATTATTATTATGATTACTATTATTAACATCATTATTATTATACGAAGTAATTATTATAAAAAAAAAAACAAATTATAGAGCAAAAAATATTATTAAAAAGCAAAGCGGCGATTATTATAGATTAGAAAAACAAAAAATAGGAAAAAAGAAAAAATAAAAACATTAAAAGCAGAAAAAGTAATAAAATTATGAGAAAAAATATAAAAAAGCATTACTTGTTTTTATGTGAGTTGAGATTTTTGTTTTCAAAATTACATCAAACGAAAAAAATATCTTATAACCAATTGCCTCTCATGTTTGAGTCGACCTTACTACTAGATATGCTGATGCAGTTTTTATAATTATTTGGCAGTATTTTGCCTTGTACGACAGTATTTTGCCTTTAACGACTTCGAGTAGTTCTCGATTGTTAAACCCTTTTGGATACTTACTTAGCATTTCAAGTATTTAGATTTCATTTATATAACGCTTTGATTCCGTTATTCACTATGAAACAGTAATTTCTGAAAGTAATGTTCAGTTATAACCGAACTCCTTTTTTAAGCGTTAGATGATTTTCCTGTTTAATGACAGTGTTAGCAAAATATTTCGCTTTCTTTTCGTAGCTATACAAATTAGAATCACTGAAGTCTTTCTTCGTTATTTTTCCTATTGATTTTTATTTTAATTTTTTGCGGTAATGAGTAAAGTATAAGATGCTCATGGGCCTACTAAATTTTTTTTAAGTTTTTTTTTTCAAATCATCTCGAAGGTAAAGCTTTCAAATCTTTATACTCATTTTTATTTTAGTAAAATTGTTTAAAGAGTGTTCTTAAACCAAGTTCCGCAATGGGGAATTGTTGAAAATATTATAAATAGTGAGTAAGGGAGTTTTCAAATATAACTTTGAATTACACAGAGAAAACGGAGCTGGTCATATCAACCAAAATCTGGGTTGATTCAACCAAAATCACGGTCAATTCTTATCCATTATTCCATGCTCTTGCTTCAACTGCAGTGGAACTGTTAACCTTAACTTAACTGTTGTTTTAACAGAAAATTTTGTTGTTTAAGGTGTTTCTCTATATATAAACTAAAATAAGTCAAAGTAAAAAAAAAGTAAAAAATTAAAATTATTTTTCAGATTTCCTGTATTGACTTCATCGAGAATCGAACTCAGGTGTCTTGAACACTAAGCCAAGGTGTCTACCATGAAGCCATCGTATACTTATGCTTGCCAGCGTCTAAGGACAGGTTTGTTCTAAAGAACCACACTTTCTCACGTTGCTTTGTTGCCTTCATCGATTATATTTGAAATATTTCATCGAGGACGAACACAAACAAACCAAATGGGAGGAGCACCTTAGGTCTTGTAACCTCTCTACCGGTGTTGGGAAATTATGATCCACAGTCAAGTCCTTGTCAAATCCTTCGGGTCCGCCAAAGAATGTCGACATCACCTTTGGTGACAAGACACTAAATGACCCCAAGAAATGTGCACATGCTTTCTGTCGACAGTATGTCCCTCATCCTGCACAGGACAGGGAAAGACATGGGGTTTTCCGGCGTGCGCATAAACGCAAAAACTATGCCCCCGTTCCTATCAATGCTACAGAGGTTCAAGAGGCCATCCGGAAGGCCATAAACTCCAAAGACATCGGTCCTGATGGCATAGCCATGGTGCATCTTACACACATCGGCGCAGTAGGAGTTAAGTACCTCACTGCCATCTTCAATCTGTCCTTGACCACAGCTGTCATACCCGATAAATGGAAGCAGGCAACTGTGATCCCACTACTAAAGCCTGGCAAGCCAGCCAACGTTGGGGAGTCATATCGTCCGATATCACTCCTCTCGCCAGTTGTAAAGACACTTGAGGCCGTCCTACTCCCGCTCTACACATCAAACTTGATGTTAACCGAGCACCAACATGGTTTCAGCAAAGGTAGGAGCACAACATCTGCTCTAAATGTCATAAACACTCAGATAACTGACGGTCTAAATCAAAACAGACCTAATGACAGAACGGTTCTAGTTGCACTCGATTTGAGTCAAGCTTTTGACACAGTAAATCATGGGCAGCTTGTATCTGATCTGGAAGACTCAGAAACAAAAAATCTAAAGCCAGGAAGATCCAACAAGGGGTACCACAGGGTGGTGTCCTTTCCCCGTTATTGTTTAACTTCTATATTTCGAAGCTTCCTCCTCCACCAGAAGAAGTTACGCTTGTTTCTTATGCAGACGATTGCACAACATTGGCAACAGGTACTTCCGTTGATGAGCTGTGCTCTAAAATAAATGGCTATCTCCCCTCTCTTGTCGAGTTCTTCACCGCCCGGAGCTTGTCATTGTCGCCAACAAAGTCCTCGGCGACCTTATTCACGACGTGGACGGCGCAGGTTGGTATGGAATTAGAAATTTATGTAGGTGATCAAAAAATACCTACTGTCGCTCACCCAAAAATTTTAGGAGTGACTTTCGACACCATGCACACTTTCGCTGCCCATTCAGCTGCTATTGTCTCAAAAGTACAGAGCCGCAACAAAATCCTTAAGTCACTAGCCGGCAGTACTTGGGGTAAAGCCAAAGAAACGTTGTTGCTAACGTACAAGGCAATTGGTCGGCCGATTCTGAACTAGGCGTTGCCGATATGGTCGCCGGGGCTTGCAGACGTTCATTGGAGTCAGCTGCAGGCCTGTCAAAACACCGCGCTCAGAACCGCTACGGGGTGCGTCCTTATGTCTCCTATAGCGCACATATACAATGAGGCGGAAATTCTTCCAGTTAGGGAGCATAATGAATTGCTAAACAAGCAGTACCTATTGAATTGTTGTAAACCACAGCACCCCAATAGGCACCTGTTTGAACTCACTCCGCCTCCTAGGACCATAAGGTCCAACCCTATTGAAACTGCTAGTTTCTTTGGACTCCCGTTAGAAGATATTGATGACGGCTAAGGAAAAATACGCGTTGCGCAGGACTACACCTCGTTACAACAACAACAACAACAAAAATATTTGACTGCTGAACGCAGGTATCTACCCTGATGACATCGTGTTGTCGGCGCCTAGTTACAGCTTTGTTCTATGACAGTAAATTGACAGGCAAAATTTTGTTTGATCAACAAAACCTCTGGCAGTACTACTAAATTTAATTGGATGATGCGATAAATTTAAAATGACAGTTCCTTCGCTGTTCAATTAACTGGAGAAAGTTGTTGTTTTAACACAAAGTTTAGTTTGATCAAAACAAATTCTGTCAGTTTTAAAAAAATTTTTTAATTTAAAATTTACATATCTATGACTCAACCATTAAATTCAGTTACTTCATCAAAAAATTCCCTCCAAATAACCAATATTTGATCAATTTAACAGAATTTGGATAACTTCAGGATAACAGTGCGAGATTGTTGATTTTACCAGTGTCATTTTTTTCTGTGTAATAACTTTTCTGATAGAGATCTCTCAATTTCTATAGCCATGGTCGCTGTATGGACATCACTTACTAAGGATATATTGGCACCCTGCCCAGTTTTCTGAGAAGATAGGAAATATCATCGAAATGAAATGTGAGACGTTCTCAAACACCCTCTTTAATAAAAGGGAAGACAGATTGCCTATGGTGGTCATACTCACAGAGTAGTCTCTTGTGGCCAAAACTTTGAGAGGGTGGAGCTCGCTAGGCGTTTTTGCTATCTTGAAAAGAAAATTTAAATTCTAAATTTAAGTTAAAATTTTGTGAGAAATCGCTTTTAATTGGAGGAGTGCAAAAAACATATATTACGTTTCAGTAAATTAAATACGACACTAAAATTTTTTACTGTTGTCAATTAGTTAGAATACTTTACAACTCTTAGTATATTGAGATATTTTGTATAAGTAAGAGTTTAATTGTAAAATGTAGTGTATATACCTACGTAAAGGCGTGACTTTGGTAAGTAAATATATATATATATGTTGTTGGTGTCTTTAAAAATGTTACAAGCTTAATGCAAATTGTGTTTTTGAAGACTCAAACTTCATTTACATTTTATAACTAACTTTATAGCTAACTACTAAATACCTACTACTTCTTGATGTGTGTCTGTGTATGATTACTGTCGTCACAAACAATTACATGTCCATTAAACGTATTTATTTTTTTTTTTCTTTTATTTGTCAATTTACTTTTTTATTCTTTTTTTTGTTATTATAGATAAATTATTTTTTTATTTTTATTTTTTTTTTTTTGTTTATCTTAATTAATTTTTTTTTAATATGAATGCATGGCAATCAGAATTATTTAATATATTTGCCTGCAATTTTAATACTAAAAATCAAATTTTCACTAGTTTTACTTCAAAGAGTTGAGCACGTTGATTGCCACATAACAACTTCAAGAGTATTTAGATTTATTTTAAAAATTACAAACAAAACACTAACAACAGCTGCTGAAACGCGTGAACTTTACCAACACTAAAAATTCGAAACTCTTCTATCAAAATCAGTCACAAAGTTTGAATGTAAGTTTTTAATCTAAATTCCTCTTTTTATGTATGTATATTATTAAACTTCTTCCGCCAGAACTAAAGCCCTTAATAGCCATAAATAGTAGTAGATAACAATATACCTAACAGCTACACATCACTAACTATAACTACGCAATAACTACATACATACAAACATACAATACCGTTATATGTACTCTGCCACCTGTCACTGATATGAGCACATACCTACTCTCAGATAATCTCTAATATACATTTTGTTGATGTATTTGACGTTTCCCAACCAAGTAGCGCAATCATTTGTCACTAACACCAGCTCTCATTAGCATAAGTACTCAATTAGTCACATAACATGTATCCACTCTTAACCTAGATTCTTGAACATCTCAATTTGCTCCAACACATTTCTCATATAAAAACATACAAACAATATACTTTCATTCTAACCTCATTTGAATCCTCTTACATAAATCTACCATTCCTTCTATCATCAATTCATCCCTCTCTCTTTTTCTTTATCATATCATGAATCGATCGATCGCAATAAGTTTTAGTGCTGTATCACTCGCTTTGAAAGAAAACGTAGTCTAACTTGCTCACATGTTATTGGTAAAGGCCTCATTTTGCTTTTACAGTTACTTTTCTAAGTTACCAAAATCGGTGTCTAAATTTTTTTCTCTCAGTTTAGCGTATTATTCTATGCAAAACCTTTCTTTAATTTATAAAATTCAAACTGTTTATGTAAACTAATAAAAAACTATTTTACTCTCTTTCAACTTGAAATAAAACAAATTTAAAATAAAAAAATTTATGTAATAATATAATAAAATACCATTCGGTAATCTAACACGTTTGACAACTTTAATACCTATTACGGAAATCGGGATGTACTTCAAACTCACTTCTTTAGGCCTGTCGGATTCTGGGGCAAAATTGTTGGTTCGCTTTGTGTGATCGCTGGTGTATTGACCATTGCACTGCCCGTCCCTGTAATCGTAAGCAACTTTAACTATTTCTATCATCGCGAAACCGATCAGGAGGAGATGCAGAGTCAAAACTTCAATCACGTCACAAGTTGTTCATATTTACCTGGTGCGTTGGGTGAGTTAGATGTAACTTTTACATTGCATATTTTTATATACATACATTACATTTCATATTAACATATAAATAAATATATACTTACTAGCTAAACAGGTATACGTTGTCCTGCCTGCATGTATCCCTTACCCTAACCCTCTCCCCAGAACGTGATGGTAAATCATGATGTAAATATAACCTACTTTACATCAGGATTTACCATCACTTTCTTAAGGGCAATATGAAAAAAATGTCATTCATGTCTAGCATTGTTTTAATTTAATAAAAAGGTTGTCGGTATCCTATTGTGACCGGATTATGATATTTTAAAATATGAATGAACCAAACCGGGCGAGTGGATCGGCTTTTACAAAATTTCTAGTTAGAATGTTAGAGTCAATCCATATGAAAACGTCTAATATTAGCAAAAATCGTCGCTGACTATTCTCGGATTTCGCTCAAACTTTGAGGGACACTTCTTTAGGGTCCTAAAGAAACAAATTCACACACATTTAATTTTTATAACAACTCGTTTCGGACTGGTCGAAATTCAAAGTTTGAAAAACGTCATTTTTAGGCTTACCCTATTATTGCTGTAAAAATGTTCCTATTAGAGATATCCTTACCTGCGATACGGCATTTTAAAGGTAAAAGAGAGTAGTTTCTTTAAAAGTAAATAATAAATCATATAGCGAGACCTGGTATTAAAAACCTGGTACTAAATATACGTAATTTTTTTTTGTCAATTTTAGCTCTGGCGTCTTCACTGTTTTTAGTACACACTCAATTTTTTCCAGAAATTAAGGGTGCATATCTTAGAAAAAACTAACCCATCCATTGGCCAAAAAAACTCACTCCTTATAGATAAATAATTATCTCGAAATTTGTAAGTTTTCAAAAATCATGGTTTTCAGGCTCGAAAACGAACATGTTTACCAAGAGATAAAAATACGAATTTCTCATGGACTTCAGTCCTGACCTTTAGCTTCAAATACTTCAACATTTCGTTTTGTTATTTTCATACTAAGGGTCTCTGCTGATGGATCTCCTAAACCAATATAATTTTTTTATCAAAGTAAATTTTCATATAATTTTTGGAATTTTTTTCAAGCAATCACTAAATAGTCTTAAAGTAAGGTTTAGGAGATCCATCAGCAGAGTCCCTTAATATGAAAATAACAAAACGAAATGTTGAGGCATTAGAAGGTAAAGGTCAAGACTGGAGTCCAAGAGAAATTCGTATTTTTATCTCTTGAGAAACATGTCCGTTTTAGAGCCTGAAAAACACGATTTTTGAAAACTTAATTTCGAGATAAGCATTTATCTATAAGGAGGGAGTTTTTTTTTAGCCAATGGATGGGTTAGTTTCTTCTAGGATATGTACTCATAATTTCTGAAAAAAATTGAGTGGCTACTCAAAACAACGAAGACGCCAGAGCCAGCTAAAATTGACAAAAAAGGATAAAAATTACGTATTTTCAGTACCAGGTTTTTAATACCAGGAACTCGCTATATGATTTATTATTTACTTTTAAACAAACTACTCTCTGTTACCTTTAAAATGCCGTATCGCATCTAAGGATATCTCTAATAGAAACATTTGAACAGCAATAATAGGGTAAGCCTAAAAATGACGTTTCTCACATTTTGATATTCTACCAGTCCGAGACGAGTGGTTATAAAAATTAAATGTGTGTAAATTTGTTTCTTTAGGACCCTAAAGAAGTGTCTCTCAAAGTTTGAGCGAAATCCGAAACTAGCAGCTTTTTTAATTAGACGTTTTCATATGGAATGTCTCGTTATATATTAAGTATAGAATATAGATATAGATAAATTCTTCTCTATCTATATCTCATAAATAATACTTCTTTTTCCTTTCTTTTAGGCCAACATATGAAACAATCTTCCATGTCCGAATCATCGTCTGATATAATGGATTTGGATGATGGCATCGATGCTACATCAGGTTTGACTGATCATCCTGGCCGACATTTAGCTCCATTTTTGCGAGCACAGCAATCATTTGAAAAACAACAATTGCAGCTGCAAACACAACAAAATGGCATACGCGGCCAACCGAATACACTGCAACTGCGTCACAATAGTGCCATGGCGGTCAGCATTGAAACTGACGTCTGACTACTGGGTAATTAAACAATTTATATGATTTTAATACACTTACATCCCACTGATGATGATTCGTCAATTTCGACCTTTATTACACCTGACGACCTTACACTAATTGCACTACGGTGGTGTAAGAACAGAATTCGCATATCATTCGCGTTTCACTGATGATGATTCGTTAAGTTAGACTCATAAAATTCTTTATAGCATCTACCGCTATAACAGGGGTCGAGCGTAATTAAGATGATATTTTGAAACTATTTCTTTTTACACCCTTATTTTTTTATAGAATTGAATTTAGAGGTTTTAAAAGATTCTGGTAGGAAATAATAAGTACTGAGTTAAATAAAATACTCATTCGAGATCATTAAGGCCCCGTTTTTCAGTGCAAGTCTTAACCTCAGACAAGGTTGGCTAGAGTTTATCCTATAAAAATTGGCCGTTGAAACTAAGTTTAAACTCGCACTGAAGTTTAAAATTGCACCGGGCCTTACCCTGCAGCGAAAGCAACTAGTTGAAAACTACTTTACAAATAGTTGGTGCACCGGGCCCAACTAGTCAGTGTTTAGTCTTCTTTCCATATAAGCAACTGGTAATTTTTACGAGTTGATGTCCTACGAAATGTCAACTGTCAGATTTCGACCTGAACATACCAGTCATCTACTAGTCACGATATACTAGAATTATACTTGTTGTAAAATACCAGTCCCATACTAGTTCAACCTGGACTAATGTGATTTCAACCAGAGTTTTAATGACTTACGCTTTATTTTAACATTTGCCTTTATTTTCATGTTCAATATTAAGGCGGGCTACTCACCTGCCAAGAAATACCTCAAGAAAAAAATGAGCATATATTTCTTATGCTCGCTCAAGAAATTTTGACGTTTACAAAATTTTCCTTTTTATTGGAAATTGCCACTATAAAAATGTATAAAACATGTGTAGCGAAACATGTACTCACCTTTGCCGTGAATCTGCACGTTTACCTCAAGAAATATATAAGAGAATATTTATTTCTTGAGGTAAAGCGGCGTTGCCAACCATCGAAAATTGTAGTATTTTTTCTTATGAGGTGAGTATTGGCTCAAGAAAATTTGACGTGTGACACCTTTTCTTGCCCAATTCTTGAGCGTTTTTTTATATGGAGTTTGACATTTCTTGGCAGGTGAGTAGCCCGCTTAAGAAAGCAGCGACTATTTGTATTTACCATATCACGAAAAAGCATCTGTGAATTGTAATAGAGAAAATGTAAACGAAACGAATGAATTTCGTATTTTTTTTAACTGGTATGATTTCATCCAAAAAATTCTAGTTGTATACTACACGGTTAAAAAATTAGCCTAAATTTAAAACTCCTCTAAAGTTAAAGCGATTTTTCAACTTTTTTTTTTAATACTTTAAACCAAGGCAAATTAAACAAGGTAGAATTGACAACTGAAATATTTTGTTTTTGTAGGAGTTTTAACTTCAAATAAATGTAAACAAGCGTATTAACCCTTTGCCACCCAAGCACAGGTTTTGTGTGCCAACGGAGTAACTTTGGCCACTTTGGAATCTATCTCTTTTCGGACCTTTGCGTTATAAAAATGGCGAGTATTGAATATTTGTCGAATTCCGCCGAGTTATTCATTTTTCTTGGGACTTATTTCATTTGGGAGTTATTTAATTTTTTTTGGAAACTGGGGCCTCATTATGAAATAACTACCAAATATTGGGACTTATTTAATTTCCTTCTTTGGGGGTTGTTTCATTTCTTAAAGTTGGGATTTTTTGGTGGGATTTATTTCATTGGGACTTATTTCATGGGACTTTTTTCATTTGGGATTTATTTCGTGGTACCTTATCTAAATCCCTAACCCGCAGGGGCATGATCGATTTTAATCGCTTACAGTTTCGTTTTCGGTCTAAGATCCAATTGAAAAAAGATTAGACCATTCATCTTAGCTAGTCTGAACTCTAAACTCTATTTAAACGTGCAAGGAACTGAGGCAAGCGGTATTGTATTTATATGAAATAATTTGCTATTTCTTCACACTATTGAAAAAATTTAAAAATCTTAATATTAATATTTTTCTTTTCTTTTGACGGGAAAACTTCTACAGAAAAGAGAGAACTGTGAAGTTCACTATTACTTTGTTTAATATACTTTGCTTTAAACCTTCCAAAAGTTTAAAAATAATTTCAATTTCTTTTGGTTTCGATTTAAGATGTAGTAAATGGAAAAGCATTCTAAATTTTTTTTTTGGTTTGTTTGAATTAATTAAGTTTGCCCATAAAAACTTCAGTCGGCTCTGACTCCTGAGCGTTTTCGTTCGAATCCTGCCAAGTGCCACATTTTTTTTCGGTTTTAAATTAAAACCATTTCAGTCTACAATTTTTGATTTATTGTCATTTATTTTTGAAAGTTTATTCAAGATTAAATTTTGCCAACAAGATTTATGTGTGCGATGTAGCTCAGTGGTAGAGCAGACGGGCATGATGCGGGGAGTCTTGGTTCGAGTCCCAGCCAATGGACAAAATATTATTTTTTTTTAGAAAATTGTAAAACATTTAAAATTGAAACCCGTTTCATTTAACCAATTTTCTTGAAAGCTGGTCTAGTTTAAATTTGAAACCAAATTCGGTTTGGTCATATACGTAGCCCAAAAAAGTTTTAAATTTATGTTCAATTTTTTAACCGTGTAGTATTTTTTTGACTACATAGTTTGAGGTTTCGCTGCAGGGTAGTCACAAAGGAGAAATGTCAAGTATGTTAACTAAACATTATTAATGCACCACGTAAAAGAGTTTCTCCTTAAAAACATTTATATAACTATTAACTAACGGTATCATAATTCTTTTAGTAAAACACTTGGTAAATGGCCTCAATTGGCAACGTGAAATACAGCGTTGGATGCCAGAAACGTCATCGAAAGCGGTGTAATCCTCCGCTTCAGTGCAAAAAGAAGAATAACAGTATGGTGATGAGTATGGAAGATGTAAAAACCGAATCAACTGAAAACAAAAATTTAAGAAAAAAATATTTTTAAAAAGAAAAGACCAAAAACATACAAATATTAGTTAATCTTATTGTTAGCAAAACAAATATTAGATAAAGCGAATAATTTTTTTTTAGAACACATTTAGAGAACGTCATATTTAGCTACAGAATAAAAAAATTTAACTAAAATGCAAATAAATAAAAAAAAATAGCAAAACAAATAAATTTATAATTGGAATAAATGTAAACAAACTACATAAATAGGTATTTGTTTATTTTTGTTTTTGTCTATCAGCGGCGAAATCGTTCATCGAAACAAACTCATTTCACCAGCAATAACTATTCGAGTACTTAGAAAAGGAATGAACTTATATAAACCCTACATTTAAATAACAACAATATGTTAAAAAGTCCCTTTTGGTTTGAAAGTTTGAAATTACTTATTAAGTTCTCAATTATTTTATATATGTATTTCAAATATATATGTTTTTCTTGAGCACAATTATTTTTTTACTAGTTTTTAAAGTTGATACACATCAAACCTGTTTAAGACCTTCGTAAGATAATTGTGAAAAATTGAAGTTAATTGATTTCGTACGTGCTTCAGCACCTTTTATGTGTGTCGACTACTTTCATATATATACAATCATTTTTTTTTTAACATTTCCATTTACCTTTTAATTTATCAATTTTATAAATTACAGTGGCGGCCATATCATTTGCAGCCGATAATAACGGCTAGTTTCAACCCTTAGTGTCTTTCAAATTATATTTTGCTAATTTTGTTTGCAAATACAACTTATGTTGTAATGAATGCCTTTACGTCGCTTCTTCAAGCTTTACGCAAAAATCCATAAAAACTCTGCAAAATTTGGCCTAAATTTTGAGCTTATATAAGGACGCTTATGTAAAGACGTAAAAGTCTCAAGTCCTCCGAAATCGTGCTGATTTTTGACAATATTTTTTTGTATTCTTTCTCCATATATGGACCGAAATCACAAAATTGTTTCTGTATGAGAAAAGTGCCGAAAATTGTCAAAAAACAGGCTTTCGGGGAACTTGAGATTTTTACCTCTTTTTATTTAAATTAAATGTGCTACAAAACTGCATACTCAAACTAGGGAGTTCAGGTCAAAGGTTCAAAATTTAGGACAAATTTTGCAGAGTTTTTAAAAATTTGTCGTAAAGTTTTAAGTTTTTAAATGGAATTCATTACAACGTAGGTTGTATTTGCGAACCAAATTAGGTAAACTGTAATTTGAAAGACACAGAGGGTCGAAACTCGCCGTTATAATCGGTTGCAAAAGATATGGCCACCACTGTATATGAAGTATGTGATTTTTCCAGATACATGATATAAATAATCTTATAAACAATCCCTTAATTAAAAAAAATTAAATTTTTTTCACAAAATATCATTAAAAAAACTTGTCTTTTGGTTAGTTTTAATCATAATTGTTTTTACTTACCCATCAAAATGTAACACACTCATACATTCACATGCATACATACACAAAAATGATAAATTAATCAATAAAACTGCCGTTAAGTTAAAAATAAAACTACTAAATACAGCCCAAATAAACAAATGCCCATGCGCGTACATAAAAGACACAAACAACAATTAAAACTAAGAACCCAGAAATATACTAGAAATCAATACAAGGGCACATGCAAAGAATTCTACTCCACAAAAACTATCTTCCTTTTTTGTATATAAAAACAAGTTATTAGCTGCAATAAAAAAAAGTACAATAGAAAAATGCGAGCCAAGCTGAGAAAAGGTATTTAATAAATAATAGATAAGAAATATTTAATGTATAGAACCAAAGAAATTTTGTGAATGTACATATATTTATGTATATTAGTGGTATTCGCTCTTTAGTGTATGTAATGTACAATTGTAAGTGTAACTTAGATGAGCGTGAGCGCACCTTGTTATCATGGAGTTACAGCAATCAGCTGATTTTTATTTTGATAAAAAAAAACTGCGCAAGCAAAATGCCAAGAAGCACAGAAAAGAGTAGTTGCCATTTGTATAAACAAAAAATCGATCAATCTGAGAAACATAACCTCAAATTCAACTGTCAAAAGCGTCACTGATCTCACACTTACACCACTTGATTTCTACAATCATCTGCTAATGTTGTAGGGTTGTGATAATATTGTAATATCAATTTCTGAGTGATTTAGACCCTTGTAACTTCACATACACTTAAGAACGAATACCCCTATTGTAATCCTGTTTCAAATATTTTGAAGAACGCCATCTCCCAGTATTTGATCTAAAACGTCGTATCTCAGACATAGGTCTTTTTTTTAATAGTTCGTGAAATGGGACGTTTTTTAATCGGTTGTTGAGATAGGTTTACCTTATTTTAATTTTTTTATTTTTTGCTACTGCTTAATAAATAATTTTTTTAGTTCAAGTTATAGTAATGTGAATGTTTTTTTTTTTTCAGGAAGTTGGTTGGTTCCCTTTTGGTTCTCATCGAAAGCTTCTTTTCTATTTTGAATTTGCCTTGCCATACTTAAACTTGATTTCATTTAAGAAAAAATTCTTGAGTTCTATTATGGGATCTATTCCAAATCTGTTGCTCTTTAGAGATTTTATTAATATTTTACTAATGCAAAACTACCAGTTACTTTCGGGAATATCCAGATTTTCCATCTTAAAGCTTAAGGACCAAAGCTTCACCCTTAAAAGTTTACATAAAGAGGAAAAGGAAGAAAGAGTGGAAGAGTAAAGAGTCATGAAGAAAGAGGAGAGTCAAACCAAGGAAGTAATGGGGAGAAGAAGGAAAAAATAAAATGGAAAAGAAGGGAAATGGAGGGTCAGAGCAAGGGGAAGCAACAGATGGGTAGAGATAGTATAGGAAATCAATTTGCGGTAAGGGCAACGTCTGCCAGGCCTCCTTTAAAGTGTAAGAAATGCAAATACATAAACTATACGACAACAGGATTTCGCTTAATCTTCTCACTCCATGCAATTTTTTAAAATAAGCAATTGTTTCATTTAATTTACTTGAAGCTTGTTTCTGATGCAAGCTTCTGAAATATGTAGATGTATTCCAATATGAGGATGGGCGAAACTTTTTAGCTATGAAGCTTAAAATACCCTGCACAGAGCCAAAAAATCCTCATAAAAATAAGAAGATTGTTTCTTTGAACAGCTTCGAGGCCCAAAAAGAGGACAGAAGTCAGAGACGAAGATATTTCCATGAAGATTTCCTCTTATTTTTGGGAGGTAAAGCTTTTCAATTTTATTTAAAAGAATAACTTCTTCAAATGTGCAATTCGATGCTACCAAGCACAAGTACACGATAGCATCATGGTAGAGACCTCCGTTCAGCAGTTAATAAATCTTAGTTCGATTCGCGGTGAAGGCAATATGGCAAGTGCACATGTGGCGAGGCAAAAAAAAAAAACAAAGGTGTAATTAGACGTTGGCAAGTTAAGTATACGATGGCATGGTAGTGTAGACATCTGGGTTGAGCGTTAATTTTTTTTTAATTTGAAATATTAAAAAGAAAATCTTCTCAATATTATGTGATTTCTCTTTGAAAACATTAAAAGATTTTCTCTACAATAATATGAAGCTCAGGCCCAATTAGTCAGTCTCTTGTCTTTTTTTCATATAAGCAACTGGTATTTTTTTTATCTGTTGATGTCAAAGTGTACTAGTCCCCTTTAACTTATCATTTGCCTTCATTTTCAAATAACCTCGATTTTGTTCTTCATATGTATGAAGTTTATTCTTTAGAAGGCAGCGACTATTTGTATTTACCCTAACACGAAAAAGCATCTGTGAATTATTTCCAGCAGAAATTAATAATTCGATGCTAGTAGAGATGGGCGCGTGCATGATTTTTGCTGCACGACACCCTGAGGGTTAGGTTAGGTTAGGTTCAAGTGGCTGCCGCAGAGGCACACTTAGGCCAGTTTTGAAAGGCCGGTTGTGATACCACCAACCGCGATCTGGCTTAGGCTATCCAGGAAAGGAACTCCCAAAAAGCGCGTTCTCGCGCCGCTTAAAGCCGGACAGTTGCAGATGAGGTGCTCCACTGTTTCCTCCTCCTCATCATCTTTGCAACTCCTGAAGCAGTGACCGGTTAATACCCCTATCAATATGGATATTTCCCTCCTAGTTAGGGCATAAATGCGTCTAGACCCTTTAAGATCCCATTTTGGCCAGGTTTGTTTCGATATCCGATACCCTGGGGATTGCAGCCATCTTTCGTTGGCTTGACGGAGTGTGTGCTCCTTCAGCATTAGTTTGCATGTGGCAAACGGCATACCTAAGCGCTTTTTATCCTGAAGAACCTGCTTGGTCGTGCCCTGCCTGGCAAGCTCGTCTGCATTACAGTTTCTTCTGAAGAGATCGACGGCAGCTGAGCGTCAGTTCAGGGTTGAACGTGTATGAGCCAAGGGATTTGAGTGCCGCTTGGCTATCGCTGAAAATAGCGATATCTTCTTCGATAACACGTTTGCTTAACCAGGCCGCGGCGTCCAGGATTGCCGAGACTTCCGTCTGGAAAAGACGCTACAATGATCAGGTAGTCTGAAGGAGAGCTCAAGGTCCAAATCCCTTGAATAAACCCCTCCTCCAACTCTGCCGTCCAACTTCGAGCCGTCGGTGTATATGGAAGTGCCACCATTTGTTTCGGGACACCAATCCGTCCTCTCCCAGTCTTCTCTGCTGGGAATGTTTATTTTGAAACAGCTATCCCCGACTGTAGTTGTCGCACAACGATCTGTGCTTAGAGGGAGAAAGCTGTAAGATTCCAGAATACTGGAGTGTCCAATAGTACCCGCACCCCAACTGGAGGTTTCCTTTAGGCGCAGAACTGATGCCGCCGCTGACCGAAACCCTTCCAGATCAAGTGGCAAAATGCCCAGAATGACCTGGAGGGCTTCGTTGGGCGTTGTCCTTAGCGCACCGCTTATACAGATCATATTGGATCTATGGACTTTCCGCAACAGATTCAGGTATGTTGCCTTGCTCAGCGCAGGCCACCATACGACGACCCTGAGGGTTAGGGGTTTAGAATATGCCCGAGGTAGGAGTACCGGTCGTAAAAGGCGACTAATATGCACATAAGTAATGACGTGCTCGATGGTTGATCTACGGATATGATGCCTCTCACTTCTCATTACCCATCTTCTCCTTCCTCACGGATGGAGGGATGACATGACCTAGAAGGTTTCACTGGTCATACCAAATCGCTACCACGACAGTCGGGCAGTATCGCAAGGGAGTACCGCAGCGTACCGGGTTCTTATCCGGTCAAGGACTGTCAATTTCGGCACCACTT
>CAXKVI010000005.1:65704074-65721878 GCA_964058755.1 Campiglossa producta | reverse complement strand
CGTTATCGCTTTATCGATTGTCTAGCAATGACACAAATAGGTCAATCGATTAATGAATTTATTTAATTCGAAAAAAAACCAACATATCGATATATGTAGAAGTTTTTGTACAACTTTTAAGTTCATTGATAAAACAAACAGAAATATTTTGAAAAAAACAACAATTAAGGAAAAATCATTATGAAATAAAGCGTATTTCTTATTCAAATTACTAAATAAAAAAATTTTAGACATCAAATTTAATAACAGCGTGAAATAAACTATTAAATCAATTAAAATGGCTTTTTTATTCAAAATATTATAAGTACATAAATAATGAAATGAAACAAAAACTAATGCAATAAAGCAGCAAATTCAATTACGAACAAATGTATGTTTACATTATATATACATACATATTTACATGTATCTATGTAAATAGAATAATACAAAATTATAATAGTAATTCGTTAAAAGTCTTGCCAAACTAAACTAAAATAATTATAAATATGAATGGAAAAAATATGTAATTAAATATAGAAAGAACAACAAAAAGCACAAGCGCGACTTACAATTTTATTTATGTAACTTAAAAAAGCTAATAGAATAAATAGATCTAATTCAATCAAAATATTCTACATTAAAAATGGTAAAACGCATTGATAATGGGGAAATATTTTCATTATTTTATAAATAAACTTAAACTTAAATGCATTTCTTCTTCTGATGAGCTTTGCAACATTTCGTCAACCTTAACTTATATCACTCGGCCATATATGAAGTACAGTTTAATGCGTAGGAAACAATTACTTTAGGCTTAGTTGAAACATTTATTGGTTTAACATAGCATCCACAAAAACTAATGTTAATATTGTGCTACATATCTAGTTATATTATGGGTAGTAAAATTTTTCGGTTATGCGATTAGGCAACTATCGTGTTCGGTTGCTGAAGATTTTTCGTCTACGAACACGATAGTTGCCTAATCGGATAACCGAAACCGTGGCCTAATAATAGCTGAGATCAGCGTTCGGAAACATTTCCTCTGGTTCGTTCGTGTTCGCGAATAGGAAAATTGGAAAAATTACATTAATAAGAACGCATAAAAAAATGCAAATGGTTTTGCGTTTTCGAATGCATTCTTGAATCAATGTAGGGACCTTGTATGCACATATATTCGCAAATCAATGTCTTTTATCTTAAGAAACGAATGCATGCATATTTTGAGTGAAATATTCGCAGAAGGTTAGAACAGTTTGAAAAATGCTATTGCAGGTATGTATACCTACCAATCGAAATGTGAACAAAATGATATCTTGTTTTTATTGATAAAGACATCATTTTAATAATTATTAGTGATTATTTCAGGAAGTTTTCGAGATGGATTTTAGGATCGTTTCAGGTTTATTTCCGGGAGAAATTCGGGAGCTCTTCAGAATCATTTCGGGACTTTTGACTTCTCTTTTCGGGATCATTTCGAGACTTTTGGGAACCATTTCGGATTGCTCTCGGATCATTTTAGGACTTTTTACCGTACTTTATGGGGACGATTTTGGAGTTGTTCAATATTTTTCCATAATAATTTTGTTTGGAAAATGGAAATGACTTTACTTTAGTTTAGTTTTGTACTAGTGCAGACGCAAACCAAATTTATTAAAACCTAGAGAAATAAGAACCAAAAAAAAAAAAACTAGGCAAAACGACTGCCAAGTCAGCTAGTAATTCATAAAGCTAATTTTAAAATCGCGGTATCTCACAACCGGTGACTCTTAGGAAAAGTGCTAGGACCACAACTTGGTCTCAGGTAATTTTTCGAACGGTCTTTTTGGACCGGACTACAACTTGAAATCAAAACATGTTATGCCATGAGTTTGAGATTTTTTTTAAAAACTTCCGGAAGTGAAACTTTGGAATAAAAAAGCTCGATTTTATATTCCAAATCTTCATTTTTATTGTAACCTGAACAAAAATAGTATGCTATAAACTTGGGATATATTAAAAGAAAATCGTGCAATTTTATGTTCCACATTTTCTTTTTTAGCACAGACACAGATACAAAAAATTGCAATACCTTGCACATTGCGAGAGGGGTCCGGACCCACAGGACGCCTCCCCTGAATACGCGCCTGATTGACAGTCATAGAAGGAACCCGATAACGGCTACAGGTAGACAGGGTTAAACGGAAAAAAAGTCCTATAGTGGAATCCCTTTTCCTATTTGGAAGATAGTGTTGTTAGCTATTTTCACGGAGTATACATTCCAAGAATTAGATAGAGATCTTTACTTTACCGTTTCATAGTCCAAGTTAGCACTTGTTGGCATGAGTGATTTGCTTTCTCTTCCCTTGCAAGGACCCTGATTTTAAATTTACCATCATCCTGCTGTGTGTAGGTTTTCAAGTTACTTTTTTCTAGATAACGACCGAATTTGGACTTCGGCTTCTATTGGCATTTATTATGAGTTTTGTATTTTAACGGTCTTAGGGCGGATTTCTCGACTGGCTGTTAACGTCAAAGTTCACTGTCAATTCACTGTCAAGTTAACAGCCGGTTCATTTGCCCTTTATTTTAACTGGCCGATAAATTTATAGTGAGCGTTAAAGTTGACTCCTAGTCGAGAAATCCGCCTTTAGAATGGTAAGTGTATAATTTTTAAAAGCTAAAAACCCTAAAATTTTTTTGTTACTAATTATTTAAAACACTTGAACTCACTATGTATTTCAGAGAGCATGCTATAAGGCATTAAAAGCTCATTACAAATGCAATTGAAAAAGACTGGACAAATTAGTAACAAAATCTCCAATTACAAAATTGATTATTATTTTGTACGTGTTTGGAAATGGAATTTTTTTTTTTGTAAATATTTAATTTGCTGACCAATATATGGTTATATAGTTTAATGGATGGTTTTAGAAAGTTTAATAGAAATTAAAACACTATCAGACATATTCCATCTACAAAAAAACGAAAATAGTTATGCAAAAGAACAATAAGAAGTGCAAACAAATACATAATAAATAAATATGCTTATGATTATTAATAGAAGGGAAATCCAAGAACAAACAAACAAAATTAATGCATAAAATAAGCTAGGAAAATTAGTTATGAAAAGAACATACTAAATTTGAAAAAAAAAAATTCATTTTCGTACCCACTAAACACTAACACACACTTCTTTAAAAAAAACCCCCATATTTAACGCAACAAAAAATATGTAAATCAATAATTGAAGAGACGAAATATC
Source organism: Campiglossa producta (assembly GCA_964058755.1). Taxonomy (NCBI): domain Eukaryota; kingdom Metazoa; phylum Arthropoda; class Insecta; order Diptera; family Tephritidae; genus Campiglossa; species Campiglossa producta. The sequence continues at coordinate 65,718,655 of CAXKVI010000005.1, read as the reverse complement.
GTAAATAAAGAGAAATAGTAAAATTTATTAGCAAATCTAAGATGACGAATGTGATATTCAAACAAATACAGAGATAGTGAAATTACACACAAAAAATTATGTAATGGCAAAAGCAGTACCTAAAAGTTGGCAAAGCAAACAACAGTAAAGAATATACGAATATTTAACGAAAAAAGAGTAGTAATGAATGTTTATTTTTGTTTTATAAAACAAAAAATAAATCACAAATACATCCAAGCGAAGGTGGCGTGCGAGTTTTATTATCGGCTACAGTAGCTACTATTTACATATACATATGCGTACTTACATACATACAGATACTACATACAGTATTTACATAAAATGTATTATTTCATGCAATATTTGACAAATTTAATTTAATTCCAATAATCTACAACTAACATTGTACTTAAGCATTCGGCTATTTCCCTAAAGCATTCAAAACAATAAAAACACTCTCGCAATAAGTTAAACAAAAACAAGAACTAAGCGCCATCAATAAAAATAGGTAATATAAAATTAAAATAATTAAAAGGATACCACAAAACGAAATGAGATGTATAAAGCAAATACGTTGTTATAATTCTAAAAAAATGAAAAAGTTTTATAAATCGTTAAGATAATTACTACAGCAACAGGTAAATAAATAAATAAATAAAGTTGAATAAATATGATATATATATACAAATAAATGTATATAAAATAATATTTAATAACCTTAACAAATACAGAAATACAGTAATAAAAATAATTAAATAAAAAAATAAGACAAAAGCAAAGCTGCTGCTATTGTTAGAGACAAAAGTAATTCAATAAAGAACACAAAAAAAAAACTAAATCCTTGTTTTATTTTATTCAATTAGAAAGAGGTAACTATGACCTGAAAGGCCGTGGTGAATGATGTTGGGATATATATGTAGTCACAGTGGCGTATCCAGGATTTTGCCAAGGAGGGGATCAGAATTTTTTTCGGGTAAAATTAAAATTTATTTTATTTTATTTTATTTTATTTTTTTTTATATTGTTTTTTTTCATGTAATTTATTTTTATTTTATTTTATATATAATTTATTTTATTTTTTTTGTTTGATTTTATTTTATTTAATATTTTGTATATTCTTTTAACTTAATTTAATTTGTTTTATTTTTTTATATTATATTTTATTTTTATTTTATTTTTTTATTTTATTTTATTTTATTATTTTTTATATTATATTCAATTTTTATTTTATTTTTTTATTTTATTTTTTTATTTTATTTTGTTTCGTTTTATTTTAATTTTTGTAACTTATTTTATTCAATTTAATTTAATTTTTTTATTTTGTTTCGTTTTATTTTTTCAATTTAATTTAATTTGTTTTATTTTATTTATTTTTTATATTGTTTTATTTCATTTAATTTAATTTATTTTATTTCATTTTATTTTATTTTATTTTATTTTATTTTATTCTTTTTTTTCTTTTTTATTTTGTTTTATTTTATTCTATATTACTTTATTTTTTTTTATTTTTTTTTTATTTATTTTTTTTTTTAATTTTATTCTTTTTTTATTTTATTTTATTTTATTTTATTTTATTTTATTTTATTTTATTTTATTTTATTTTATTTTATTTTTATTTTAATTCAATTTAATTTATTTATTTTATTTTATCAATTTTTTTATTATTTTATTTCATTTAATTTGTTTTATTTTAACAAATTTTTCTTCTTTCCGGCTTGAGGTCAAGGGGTTATTTCCAATAGATATGATATTCGGAATCAGGAGAAGATTTTACATTAAGATATTGTTATCTCATTTTTGGTAATATCTTTGTCGATTAGTGTATGTGGCTTATGGACTCCAAAACTACTCGGCCGATTTTGTTGAAATTTTGGGGATAGATTGGTAGGAGCCTGGAGAGTGTGTCTGTAAATTTTTTTTTATGGGAAGTGGACCCGGGACCGCCCTATTCGAAAATATCATATAAATGGCTAGATTTACTTGAAATTTGGTATGTAGGTAGCGTTATGCTTAGGTTAAAGTATAGGATGGTTTTTCTTGCGGGAAGTGGACCAGGAACCGATCTGTTCTAAACAATCGTATTTATGGCTCGAATTGCTTGAAACTTGTATGTAGGTAGCTATATGCTAAGATTAATATATAGAATAAATTTTCTTCCGGAAAGTGGACCCAGGGCTGACTTATTCTAAACTATCGTAAAAAAGGTTGCATTTACTTGAAATTTGGTATGTAGGTAACGTTATGCTTATGTCAAAGTATAGGATGATTTTTCTTCCGGAAAGTAGACCCAGGACTGACGTATTCTAAACTATCGTGAAAATGGTTGAATTTACTTGAAATTTGGTATGTAGGTAGCGTTATGCTTAGATCAAAGTATGGGATGATTTTTCTTCCGGGAAGTGGACCAGAGCCTGATATATTCTAAACAATCATGTCTATGACTCAATGTGCTTGATATTTGGCGTGTAGCTGGCGATAATATATCTTCCGAGAAGTAGGTCAGAGACCGACCAATTCGTATGGAGGTAGAATTCTGCTTAGTTTGATACATAGAATAATTTTTCTTCTGGGAAGTGAACCAGAAAGCGGGGGGTAAATCATCATTTTTGAATGAGGGGAGGACGTGCTGATTCTACGCATACCGATGATTTCCAATGATTTACCATTCGAATTCAAGCGGTTCAATTCCCGTTGCGTCTTGCATTTGCTGTAACCATAAATAAAGCACAAGGACAATCACTTACTATCGCTGGACTGGATTTGAGAAATGCGTGTTTTTCACATGGTAATTATACGTCGCCTGTTCACGAGTTGGATCCCCAAAAAATTTATTTGTTTACACACCTAATGAAAAAACCAAAAATATTGTTTATCCTTTATCATTAAGATAAATAAAAGTCCTTAAATGGTAAAATCTTATTCAGGTGTTTTTCTTTGGCGTAGCAACGCACACCAGGTATTACTAGTTATAAAGAAAATTGGTAAGTCCACTATGAAAAATAAAAAAATTAGTTGACTGACGAAGGGGTGAGATCAATCCCCCAAACCACTCAGTGTGGATGTCGGCTAGAGCCCGCTTATTGTTCCACAGATCAAACGGTAACGTAATGTGATGCCGGATCTCATCACAATGCGTGTTGCGACCTCGTTCTTTTGAGACCATTGCAGACACATGACCTGCAAATGAGAAAGTGTTATCCAATGTCACACCCACTTTGGGTGGCTGATGGTTGGTAACTTAACGCGATCAACGTAAATGTCTAACTCGGTTCCCATTTAGGCGGTACCATGTCGTAAAGATTGTCACCGTATATTTAGTCGGTGATATTGTCAGACTTCGTCAGTATAGGGTCCCTTGTAGCCATTATCGTACAGTAGTCGGCATATGAAACGACGGAGACACTCTCCGGGGGAGATGCCCCATCTTCGATTAATAGAAGTTACACAGTGTCGGGGATAGGACACCACCCTGTCTAATACGTCTAGATTTGGATTTTGCGTTCCTAAATTTTACCGACGCTTGTCGTCCATTCAAATAATTAGCCATCCACCTCTTTAAACCATCAGGGAGCTGTGTCTCGAATAGATCCTGTATGAGTGTGGCATGATAGACTGTATCAAAAGCGTTTGATAAATCCAGTGCCACGAGTACAGTCCTGTGATTTGGTTGGTTGATTTAGACCGTTATTTGTCTGCGTTGTAATGGCATTGAGCTAGGTGGCAGTAGTAATTTACGGAAGCCATGTTGATGACTGGCCATGTGTAGTGAAAAATGGGAGCATGAGGGACTATAACGTCTTCGCTACCGGCGGATGCATTTATCTACCAACATAATATTTAGCTCACCTTAAGATATCCGTCTAAGAATAGAGCTGTGGAATGGGGACATTTTATTTAAATCGCCTTTACAACTTTTTGCTTGCTCTTCATAATAACTTTGAAAAGCATACCCAATTAATGCAGCCTCTAACTTATGAGCGACTGGTGCACAGAATTTAATTGTAGGCAAATACTGCTGAATTGGTAGATGAAGAGGTATAAATCATTAATGCTACATGATGAGACGTCAATCTTCATTTTCACATTAGTAGGTGATGCGACATCTATATTTTTATGCTGATGAGAGCTTATTTGTGGGCAAATACTTGGATAATTACTTGTTGTTGATGAGCCATGAATCGTTGATTCAAGATGGTTCGTTGCTGCGGCATCACCTGTGGATGGTTCATCAGAAATTGATGTTAAATCACTAGTAGATGTGATATGACTATTTGATGTGACATGACCAGCTAAGGTGACATCAATGCTTGGACACTTGTCAATGCTGAGTGTGTTTTAAGGGGCTCAAATTTATCGATAACTAAGTTATTCGTCAAAATATGTTTGCCCAAGAACCCTTGGAATTTGTCGACAACTTGGGTATCAAAGCAAAGGGGAAAATAAGCTTATACACTGAAATAAAAAAGATGAAAGTGCACATTGAAAGTAACATATCAAAACCAATTTCAAAGCGATTGATGGTAATACTGTAAATATTACAGTATTTACTGTAAAATTGGCAGTAAAAACATGTGATTTTCGCAATATCTACTTTCAATTTGTACTTTCAATCTTCGGTACGCACTTTTCTGCTGTTCGCATTTCACGATATTCAAATTTTACAGTAGTACTATCAATTTGACAGTAGGTACTGACAATAGAATTTTTGCAAACGAATTAATTATAGAAAACGGCGAATTGTTTACAATTTTATCAGAAATTGGTATGCCAAATGCATATGAAAAATTAAATAGTGAGTATTGTGAGTATTGTGTTGTTATATAACTGTGTACATAACTGAACGCGACTTGGAGAACATTTACCCAGATATAGAAAGCATTGCCTTTAGAGCGGAATTACGAGAAAAACTTTCATTATGGAAAATTAAAAAGGTATATACTAGTGAAAATACTTATGTTACGTTGTCGCGCACACAAATTAAAATACTTATGTTACGTTGTCGCGCACACAAATTAAATTTCTCACTCATATGATTCCAATATGTATAATGATAATAGTCCCAATTAAAAGTAAGATTATTTCCGTTGATTTTACCTCTAGTTTCCCGAGCATGCAACAACAGTTTCTGGTAATTCAAAAGTGCTTGATTGGATGAAGTCACAATGTCCATCTCCGTGCAGCACAGCGCCTATTGTAAGTTTTTTGTTTAATAAAAAGTAAGTTTTTTTTATATATTAAAAATGCATTCATATTCAGGTCGTCAGTGAAGTTTTGCAGTCTACTGCACTTGGAAAAGGTGTGCTCAGTTATTATGATGAGCATAAGTTATTGAATTCAGAGCAGCGAAAAAAGATAATTAATTGCATTGTAAATTATTTGTATGATGCAACAGCAAAGAAATATTGTATCCTGAATCCGGTACAAACTGAAGCAATAGCGTTACAAATTTCAGAAATTTTTCCGTCTGAAGACCGAAAAATTTATTACATTTCTCGAAAGGAAGGGGGAAAAAATAACCCCAGCGGGATTTTATTTAATCGCTTCAACAATTTAAATCGAAAACGGGGGAATTTGTCTAAGCAATTTGATGACGAAGTGGTGGAAAAGCAACAAAGGCTACCAACACCAGAAACTTCCGAAATCACTGCAGTAAAATACAAAATGCACCACATGTCTTGCAATGATAACCAGGCAATGCAGTTATGGATGCAATCGTATAATTTGCGGAATTCCGAATTGGAATCGTGTAACTTGGAAACCATTTTGGAAAACTGGCCATTTTATATGCAGTCAGCAGGAGAAAAATTTGTAAGCATCAATATAGCCATTGGAATTCATGTATTAATTAACATTTTGTTATAGATAATATTAACAGATTGATTATGACTTTGGCGAAACTTTCCCAGATAGGAAACATTCGCTTTTTTTGAACTGGGTCAATTTAGAAGAGAAATTGACTAATTTTTTTGAGCAATATTTGAAAGACAAGCGATCAATTGAACTTTTCAGTATAGCAAAGATACCAACGATCAATAGTAGCAGGGGCGTCACGAAGTCGGTAATTTCTTATATGTAGTCGGCATTTTTGACTAAATTTCTTACATGTAGTCGGCATTTTTGAGTAGTCGGCATTTTTGAGTAGTCGGCATTTTTGACTAAATTTCTTACATGTAGTCGGCATTTTTGACTAAATTTCTTACATGTAGTCGGCATTTTTGACTAGTCGGCATTTTTGAGTAAATTTCTTACATGCAGTCGGCATTTTTGAGTAGTCGGCATTTTTGACTAAATTTCTTATATGTAGTAGGCATTTTTGACTAAATTTCTTACATGCAGTCGGCATTTTTGACTAAATTTCTTACATGTAGTCGGCATTTTTGACTAAATTTCTTATATGTAGTCGGCATTTTTGACTAAATTTCTTACATGTAGTCGGCATTTTTGAGTAAATTTCTTATATGTAGTCGGCATTTTTGACTAAATTTCTTACATGTAGTCGGCATTTTTGAGTAAATTTCTTATATGTAGTCGGCATTTTTGACTAAATTTCTTACATGTAGTCGGCATTTTTGAGTAGTCGGCATTTTTGACTAAATTTCTTATATGTAGTCGGCATTTTTGACTAAATTTCTTACATGTAGTCGGCATTTTTGACTAAATTTCTTATATGTAGTCGGCATTTTTGACTAAATTTCTTACATGTAGTCGGCATTTTTGAGTAGTCGGCATTTTTGACTAAATTTCTTATATGTAGTAGGCATTTTTGACTATATTTCTTATATGTAGTCGGCATTTTTGACTAAATTTCTTACATGTAGTCGGCATTTTTGAGTAAATTTCTTACATGCAGTCGGCATTTTTGAGTAGTCGGCATTTTTGACTAAATTTCTTATATGTAGTAGGCATTTTTGACTATATTTCTTATATGTAGTCGGCATTTTTGACTAAATTTCTTACATGTAGTCGGCATTTTTGAGTAGTCGGCATTTTTGACTAAATTTCTTCCATGTAGTCGGCATTTTTGACTAAATTTCTTACATGTAGTCGGCATTTTTGAGTAGTCGGCATTTTTGAGTAGTCGGATTTTTGACTATATTTCTTACATGTAGTCGGCATTTTTGACTAAATTTCTTACATGTAGTCGGGATTTTTGAGTAGTCGGCATTTTTGACTAAATTTCTTACATGTAGTCGGCATTTTTGACTAGTCGGCATTTTTGAGTAAATTTCTTACATGCAGTCGGCATTTTTGAGTAGTCGGCATTTTTGACTAAATTTCTTATATGTAGTAGGCATTTTTGACTAAATTTCTTACATGCAGTCGGCATTTTTGACTAAATTTCTTACATGTAGTCGGCATTTTTGACTAAATTTCTTATATGTAGTCGGCATTTTTGACTAAATTTCTTACATGTAGTCGGCATTTTTGAGTAGTCGGCATTTTTGACTAAATTTCTTATATGTAGTAGGCATTTTTGACTAAATTTCTTATATGTAGTCGGCATTTTTGACTAAATTTCTTACATGTAGTCGGCATTTTTGAGTAGTCGGCATTTTTGAGTAGTCGGCATTTTTGACTAAATTTCTTATATGTAGTAGGCATTTTTGACTAAATTTCTTATATGTAGTCGGCATTTTTGACTAAATTTCTTACATGTAGTCGGCATTTTTGAGTAGTCGGCATTTTTGAGTAGTCGGCATTTTTGACTAAATTTCTTACATGTAGTCGGCATTTTTGACTAAATTTCTTACATGTAGTCGGCATTTTTGACTAGTCGGCATTTTTGAGTAAATTTCTTACATGCAGTCGGCATTTTTGAGTAGTCGGCATTTTTGACTAAATTTCTTATATGTAGTAGGCATTTTTGACTAAATTTCTTACATGCAGTCGGCATTTTTGACTAAATTTCTTACATGTAGTCGGCATTTTTGACTAAATTTCTTATATGTAGTCGGCATTTTTGACTAAATTTCTTACATGTAGTCGGCATTTTTGAGTAAATTTCTTATATGTAATCGGCATTTTTGACTAAATTTCTTACATGTAGTCGGCATTTTTGAGTAAATTTCTTATATGTAGTCGGCATTTTTGACTAAATTTCTTACATGTAGTCGGCATTTTTGAGTAGTCGGCATTTTTGACTAAATTTCTTATATGTAGTCGGCATTTTTGACTAAATTTCTTACATGTAGTCGGCATTTTTGACTAAATTTCTTATATGTAGTCGGCATTTTTGACTAAATTTCTTACATGTAGTCGGCATTTTTGAGTAGTCGGCATTTTTGACTAAATTTCTTACATGTAGTCGGCATTTTTGAGTAAATTTCTTATATGTAGTCGGCATTTTTGACTAAATTTCTTACATGTAGTCGGCATTTTTGACTAAATTTCTTACATGTAGTCGGCATTTTTGAGTAAATTTCTTATATGTAGTCGGCATTTTTGACTAAATTTCTTACATGTAGTCGGCATTTTTGACTAAATTTCTTACATGTAGTCGGCATTTTTGAGTAAATTTCTTATATGTAGTCGGCATTTTTGACTAAATTTCTTACATGTAGTCGGCATTTTTGACTAAATTTCTTACATGTAGTCGGCATTTTTGACTAAATTTCTTACATGTAGTCGGCATTTTTGAGTAGTCGGCATTTTTGAGTAGTCGGCATTTTTGACTAAATTTCTTACATGTAGTCGGCATTTTTGAGTAAATTTCTTACATGCAGTCGGCATTTTTGAGTAGTCGGCATTTTTGACTAAATTTCTTATATGTAGTAGGCATTTTTGACTAAATTTCTTACATGCAGTCGGCATTTTTGAGTAGTCGGCATTTTTGACTAAATTTCTTATATGTAGTCGGCATTTTTGACTAAATTTCTTACATGTAGTCGGCATTTTTGAGTAAATTTCTTATATGTAATCGGCATTTTTGACTAAATTTCTTACATGTAGTCGGCATTTTTGACTAAATTTCTTACATGTAGTCGGCATTTTTGACTAAATTTCTTACATGTAGTCGGCATTTTTGAGTAGTCGGCATTTTTGAGTAGTCGGCATTTTTGACTAAATTTCTTACATGTAGTCGGCATTTTTGAGTAAATTTCTTACATGCAGTCGGCATTTTTGAGTAGTCGGCATTTTTGAGTAGTCGGCATTTTTGACTAAATTTCTTACATGTAGTAGGCATTTTTGACTAAATTTCTTACATGTAGTCGGCATTTTTGACTAAATTTCTTACATGTAGTCGGCATTTTTGACTAAATTTCTTACATGTAGTCGGCATTTTTGAGTAGTCGGCATTTTTGAGTAGTCGGCATTTTTGACTAAATTTCTTACATGTAGTCGGCATTTTTGAGTAAATTTCTTACATGCAGTCGGCATTTTTGAGTAGTCGGCATTTTTGACTAAATTTCTTATATGTAGTAGGCATTTTTGACTAAATTTCTTACATGCAGTCGGCATTTTTGAGTAGTCGGCATTTTTGACTAAATTTCTTATATGTAGTCGGCATTTTTGACTAAATTTCTTACATGTAGTCGGCATTTTTGACTAAATTTCTTATATGTAGTCGGCATTTTTGACTAAATTTCTTACATGTAGTCGGCATTTTTGAGTAGTCGGCATTTTTGACTAAATTTCTTACATGTAGTCGGCATTTTTGAGTAAATTTCTTATATGTAGTCGGCATTTTTGACTAAATTTCTTACATGTAGTCGGCATTTTTGACTAAATTTCTTACATGTAGTCGGCATTTTTGAGTAAATTTCTTATATGTAGTCGGCATTTTTGACTAAATTTCTTACATGTAGTCGGCATTTTTGAGTAAATTTCTTACATGCAGTCGGCATTTTTGAGTAGTCGGCATTTTTGACTAAATTTCTTATATGTAGTAGGCATTTTTGACTAAATTTCTTACATGCAGTCGGCATTTTTGAGTAGTCGGCATTTTTGACTAAATTTCTTATATGTAGTAGGCATTTTTGACTAAATTTCTTACATGCAGTCGGCATTTTTGAGTAGTCGGCATTTTTGACTAAATTTCTTATATGTAGTAGGCATTTTTGACTAAATTTCTTACATGCAGTCGGCATTTTTGAGTAGTCGGCATTTTTGACTAAATTTCTTATATGTAGTCGGCATTTTTGACTAAATTTCTTACATGTAGTCGGCATTTTTGAGTAAATTTCTTATATGTAATCGGCATTTTTGACTAAATTTCTTACATGTAGTCGGCATTTTTGAGTAAATTTCTTATATGTAGTCGGCATTTTTGACTAAATTTCTTACATGTAGTCGGCATTTTTGAGTAGTCGGCATTTTTGACTAAATTTCTTATATGTAGTCGGCATTTTTGACTAAATTTCTTACATGTAGTCGGCATTTTTGACTAAATTTCTTATATGTAGTCGGCATTTTTGACTAAATTTCTTACATGTAGTCGGCATTTTTGAGTAGTCGGCATTTTTGACTAAATTTCTTATATGTAGTAGGCATTTTTGACTATATTTTTTATATGTAGTCGGCATTTTTGACTAAATTTCTTACATGTAGTCGGCATTTTTGAGTAAATTTCTTACATGCAGTCGGCATTTTTGAGTAGTCGGCATTTTTGACTAAATTTCTTATATGTAGTAGGCATTTTTGACTATATTTCTTATATGTAGTCGGCATTTTTGACTAAATTTCTTACATGTAGTCGGCATTTTTGAGTAGTCGGCATTTTTGACTAAATTTCTTCCATGTAGTCGGCATTTTTGACTAAATTTCTTACATGTAGTCGGCATTTTTGAGTAGTCGGCATTTTTGAGTAGTCGGATTTTTGACTATATTTCTTACATGTAGTCGGCATTTTTGAGTAGTCGGCATTTTTGACTAAATTTCTTACATGTAGTCGGCATTTTTGACTAGTCGGCATTTTTGAGTAAATTTCTTACATGCAGTCGGCATTTTTGAGTAGTCGGCATTTTTGACTAAATTTCTTATATGTAGTAGGCATTTTTGACTAAATTTCTTACATGCAGTCGGCATTTTTGACTAAATTTCTTACATGTAGTCGGCATTTTTGACTAAATTTCTTATATGTAGTCGGCATTTTTGACTAAATTTCTTACATGTAGTCGGCATTTTTGAGTAGTCGGCATTTTTGACTAAATTTCTTATATGTAGTAGGCATTTTTGACTAAATTTCTTATATGTAGTCGGCATTTTTGACTAAATTTCTTACATGTAGTCGGCATTTTTGAGTAGTCGGCATTTTTGAGTAGTCGGCATTTTTGACTAAATTTCTTATATGTAGTAGGCATTTTTGACTAAATTTCTTATATGTAGTCGGCATTTTTGACTAAATTTCTTACATGCAGTCGGCATTTTTGAGTAGTCGGCATTTTTGACTAAATTTCTTATATGTAGTAGGCATTTTTGACTAAATTTCTTACATGCAGTCGGCATTTTTGACTAAATTTCTTACATGTAGTCGGCATTTTTGACTAAATTTCTTATATGTAGTCGGCATTTTTGACTAAATTTCTTACATGTAGTCGGCATTTTTGAGTAGTCGGCATTTTTGACTAAATTTCTTATATGTAGTAGGCATTTTTGACTAAATTTCTTATATGTAGTCGGCATTTTTGACTAAATTTCTTACATGTAGTCGGCATTTTTGAGTAGTCGGCATTTTTGACTAAATTTCTTATATGTAGTAGGCATTTTTGACTAAATTTCTTATATGTAGTCGGCATTTTTGACTAAATTTCTTACATGTAGTCGGCATTTTTGAGTAGTCGGCATTTTTGACTAAATTTCTTATATGTAGTAGGCATTTTTGACTAAATTTCTTATATGTAGTCGGCATTTTTGACTAAATTTCTTATATGTAGTCGGCATTTTTGAGTAGTCGGCATTTTTGACTAAATTTCTTATATGTAGTAGGCATTTTTGACTAAATTTCTTATATGTAGTCGGCATTTTTGACTAAATTTCTTACATGTAGTCGGCATTTTTGAGTAGTCGGCATTTTTGACTAAATTTCTTACATGTAGTCGGCATTTTTGACTAAATTTCTTACATGTAGTCGGCATTTTTGACTAGTCGGCATTTTTGACTAAATTTCTTACATGTAGTCGGCATTTTTGAGTAGTCGGCATTTTTGACTAAATTTCTTATATGTAGTAGGCATTTTTGACTAAATTTCTTATATGTAGTCGGCATTTTTGAGTAGTCGGCATTTTTGACTAAATTTCTTACATGTAGTCGGCATTTTTGAGTAGTCGGCATTTTTGACTAAATTTCTTACATGTAGTCGGCATTTTTGAGTAGTCGTCATTTTTGACTAAATTTCTTACATGTAGTCGGCATTTTTGAGTAGTCGGCATTTTTGACTAGTCGGCATTTTTGAGTAAATTTCTTATATGGGCCTTTCAGTGCACACAGTGACTAAGTCCACTTTTTTCAAAATCTGAGATTTAAGTGTCGCAGCACTTGTTATAGTCATATCTTCTCGTGATTTTAGTAACTATACCGAACAACAAGTATTAACACCATTTAACTAAAAAATTTTATTGGCCACTGAAAAAATTTTAATTTTTTTCAGAAGCCATTCTGATTAACTCCATGATTTAATGCAGCCAATATCTGGCTCCTTGTAGCTCGCAACAACACCAAAAAAATACAAAATATACTGTCAAATGTAAGCTATATCCGTATTTATGCATCCTACATCTAATATTTTAGTTTCAATTACACGGGGAATTTTAAAATGCAATGTAAATTAAATCAACGGATTTCTCAACTTCAACTCGAATGGACTTAGTCACTGTGTGCACTGAACGGCTCATATGTAGTCGGTATTTTTGACTAAATTTCTTAAATGTAGTCGGCATTTTTGAGTGTACGATGCCGGAAAAAAAATTAACCAAGCGGGAATATTTTCTGTAATGGCTGATACTACTCCAGACCTGTCACATCAAGATCGATTAGCTGTAAATATTCGGTATGCGCATCAAACAAATGAAGGAATTGTACCTGTTGAACGGCTTTTGAAGATGGATATCGTCCTGACTAAAAAATCAGGAGAAGAGCTGGCTGGAAAAATTGTAACAGCTCTTCAGTCGATGGGAATTTCCATAAAAAACATTGTTTTCCAATCTTATGATTTTACAAAAAACATGTCTGGAAAGTTTAAAGGCACGCAGCAAAAATTAGCGGAAAAATGTGAAAAACGTATTCCCTATATTCCATGTCTTGCTCATAGAATCAACATAGTTGTTGAAGCTTCATGCAATGCAAGCTGTTTGATTAAAGAATTTTTTAATGTTTTAGAAGCTTTGTATGTTTTTTTTTCTGGAAGTACGAAACGTTTCTTGAGTTTGCGTGAAGAGTTAGGTAATATTGAAAATTCATTGCAGTTGAAGAATTTGTCAAAAACACCATGGACTGCTCGGGCACAAACAGTCAAAGCTGTATGGATTTCTTTCGAAGGCATCATTCATGCTCTTGAAACTATAAAGAAAGATTCCGAAAATTTTGACAGCAATACACGTACACAAGCATCAGGCTTGTTAAAAAAAATTTTGGACTTCGATTTTATAAGCTCTTTATTTTTTTGCAAAAATATAATGTTCAAAGTAAAAAATTTGACAGAAAATTTGGAAGCTGAAGAACTTAACATCATCGATGCTTTATTGTTGATTCAAAGCACATCAGAGTCATTTCAGCAAATGAACGATGATATTCAAAAAAACGATTTGATTGCGAGCTCGGTTTCCTTTGCTCGGAAGTGGGAGATAAGCCCCGAAAACCTCTTTTCAAAGCATCACAGAACGCGACGAGTGCCAAAAAAATTGACGAAAATCCGGAATCTGCTACAATTTTCGATTTTGAAACATTTTATAGAAAAGAATTCAAAATTGTTCTTCAAGTTTTTACAAGTTGCATCCAAGAAAAGTTACAAGAAAGTTTGTCAACTTTCAAACCAGTCAGGAAATGTTTAGAATTCCACTAGACAGAAATAATGTTACGATTGATTTGATAAACTCTATTGTACAATTGGAACCTGAATTTTTGTGAGTTACAAATTCTTTTTGACTCATGTCAAAGTTCTAAATCATTCGAAGATATTTCCACGGTAGCATTCAGGTTAAAACGAGTTACTCCCTTAGCGTATAAACTGGTTCGTTATATTTTGACTGCTCCTGTCACGTCAGCATCGTGTGAACGTTCCTTCAGTAAATTGAAAATAGTTTTCGACCATTTGCGCACAACAATGGGAGATGATCGTTTAAATTCGTTGATGTTGCTCACAGAGCCAAAAATGCCTAATAAAATTAATAAGATTGTCTTCATGAGCGGGTTTTGGGCTGAGGGGTAGTCAAAACAACGGAAACGAAAAAAAAAACTATACGCAAATCTATTTGGTTTAATGAGGAAATTCTTATTGATATTATTAAGTGCAATTTCTTCTTACTAGAGTTCGCCCAGTGGTTGAAATTCAACCAAAAAACCTTATTTTATTTTCCTACCTTTTTGATATTTCTTAAATTTTCCTTTCCTTTCCATATTTCATTTCCATTTCCATTTTTGGTTTCTA